>JBBPNU010000267.1:0-20778 GCA_038091055.1 Leccinum angustisporum
CGGGCGAGGAGGCGCTGTACGTGAACAAGCAGTTCACGAAACGGATCCTCGGTCTGAAACGCGAAGAGTCTGGTGAGTGGACGAAAGCTGTGATTGATGTTAACGGGGATATTAAACATCTTTATACTATAGAAACCATACTCAAGTTCCTGTACGATCACGTGGAAAGGAGTGCGGATCTGCAGGCAAGGGTCAAGTGGCAGCCTGGCACGGTGGTGTTGTGGGACAACCGTGTGACTGCGCACGTAAGTGATCTTCTCTTCATGTGCCAGAGGGGTGAGGTTTTGCTCAACTGATGCACCGACTGTGTCATAGTCTGTTATCGTCGACTACGGGAATTCGAAGGAGCGTCGACACGGCGCTCGCATCACGCCTCAAGCGGAGCGACCCGTCCCGGCTTGGGATGGATTAGTGCTTCCAAACTAGTCACTGGGTAGAATATGAATATACATGTGCAGATCGATATTGTATTGTGGCATATGATGGTTCTGATGAAGTTCACATCAATATTGTGGCCAGTCAGGGGGAACTGATCCTGACCGTCGGGGTGTATTCAAATACCGATTTTCAAATGTTGTTTTTGCCGAGCGCGCTGATTCAGAGTTGGATCGAGACACGTAAGATGTCTTACGACCGGACGTGCCACCGTCGGAAGCAAAGTACAGGATGGTTTGGCGATGCTACTACGCTGACCCATTCTAGTCCGACACAATCCTTGTATAAAAAGGTATCGACTCTCCTGTTCCAATGATGGCCCCTTTTCAACTTGGGCGACGAAACGCGCTCGAAGAATCTGAGCTCGCCGCTACTTTTGTGAATTTGACGTTTTTGCTGTTGGGCATTTATGGGTGCGTATGATCTTCCTTTAAGGTATTCTCGATTGAATAGTCCTTCAGGTGGGAATACTTTCAATCGTTTGGCGTAGAATATGCTGTTTTGCGTGGACGTCTACCTTTCCGTTGGCCACTTGTAAGCAGGCATCATCTTCAATTGTTCTGCATCAGTGGTCACTGACACGCTCTCTCCTGGAGCTCCCATACCTGACTGGAAGGATATGTCTTCTGTGTACTCTCCTCTTACTGTGAGTCCGGCTGACGGTCAAGTTGCGTACTTGTTTCATTTCAAAGGCTCGCAGTTCGATTCAGATGGGTCATTTGCCGGACTCATTTGCTTGTCAACGTCAGTGCCCCGTCACACATTTTATTTCTGTTGCTTCACCCGTGCTCATCTTCTGTCTGATCCAGCCGGAATCACTTGTGTATCAGTAAGCCTACACATTTCTGCCCGCCTCGTGATCAAAACAGTCACAACTGCTCTATCTTAGGCGTTGGCGTTGATCGCTATTGGAACTTCCTCGACGAACCTCATGATTCGCACGTGAGTCCGGAGTGATGCTGCAATCTCTGCGTCTTGCTTACAAACGAGGAGCATAGATGGGTGATCTGGAAGAACTGTCGTGTAGTGCACTTTTTGTTGGCGCTGGTGACGCTAGCACACTGGACTCTGCTGACGATAAGTATGAACTATTCGGCGCCTTCATTCGCATACACCGTAACCCACCGAATTATGTAGATTCAACGAACATCCGATCGTACAGGTCAAACGGGGTCTGCGTTGTCTATATTTTGCGTCCGGGTATCAGTGCGGGCGTCTACTTGTATAGTGAGTCGTGTGATTTCGTTCAAACAATCTCGGGCTTGTTCTTCATCTGACCCGTGTCCACAAGCCACATGCTACGATTTCCTCGTGCTCGTCTTGTCCATCGAGAAGCTGTCTCGACAGCAATCGACTTCGCCTCTGAAGAACCGTTTGTACGCCCAAGGAATAATGTACTTCGTTGTGGCGGCTGTGGCCAACGTGTTCCCGACGGTGCGAACTTCTGTTTTGCACGGTTATTACTCCCCTATCTTTTATTCATCGATGTTCGCTATACAGGTCTTTACTTTCATTGGTCCCGTCGGTATGATCCTTTTTTCGCAGATGCCTCCCATCACTTTCTTACTTTTGGGCTAGAGATGGTTGGTATAACTGCCAACTTTGGTGAGTCGCTGGGGGATGTGCGTTGCACGACTTGACTGACAACTTGGACGTGCTTGCTAGCGATGACTGCAAGGTATTGCATAGGTTCTATCAGAGAGAAGGCTGCTGACTAACCTTGGACGGATTTATTTCAGCATGATCGTGTCGTGCAGAGCGGTCAGGTCGCTTCTTGGCATACATACGTCGCAGCAAAGGTATGCATGTCAGCGTCGCAATCAAACGAGCATATCAAACTCATACGACTTGTGTGCGATGCAACAGCGACGCTTTCGAAAGGGAGGTCTGTGCCGAGTTGGACGTGACCTTGACGACTCGAGTGTCGAACGAGATGTCGAGCACTGTTGTGCCAGTGCCAGTGTGCACCTGAGGTCAGCCGAGGGCCGGTGGAAGTTGTAATACTGTAGAGTACGTCTGTTGTAGTGCACCCTATACTTCTGGGATTTACGGCTGGAGCAAGGCTGGAGTGTGTGAATGTGACGTACTGTAAATTAGCGATCGCACGGGTCGGAAAGTTTTTTTTATTGCTTACTTCGTCCTGCCCACCTCGGTTTTCTCTTGCTTCTCTCCTCCTTGTAAAAATTACAATGCACGCTATCTCGTCTTCGTCGTCCCGTGCAGCTCGTAGGGCAGCTGCTAAAGCCGCACGCCCTATTCTGGCCCGCGGAGCCCACAAGGAGATCAAGTTCTCCAACGACGGGCGAGCCAGCATACTCAAGGGTGTTGACGTCCTGGCCAGCGCTGTCAGCGTCACCCTCGGTCCCAAGGGTAAGTCTGCCTTCCACCCTTTCGTGAGCGTGTAGCGAACGACCCACGTCGCCTAGGTCGCAACGTCATAATCGAGCAGTCCTTTGGCGGTCCCAAAATTACCAAGGGTGAGTCCTCCGTCCACGCACGCGTCGTGCGCCCCTTTTTTTTTTACTCACGAGACGGTTTTCTTGTTAGACGGTGTGACGGTCGCCAAGTCAATCACGCTCAAGGACAAGTTTGAAAACCTCGGTGCTCGGTGAGTCTCCTCTTTTTCCGTAGTTCGTTCGTACGCTTACGCGTCCCGCGTAAAGTCTCGTTCAAGACGTGGCGCAAAAGACAAACGAAATTGCCGGTGACGGGACGACGACCGCGACCGTGTTGGCGCGTGCTATCTACTCAGAGGGCGTCAAGAACGTTGCTGCAGGGTGCAACCCCATGGACCTCCGTCGGGGGTCGCAAGCGGCCGTTGACCGTGTCGTCGAGTTCTTGTCGGCCAACACTAAAAAGGTGACGACGACGGCAGAGATTGCCCAGGTCGCGACCATCTCTGCCAACGGTGACACGCACGTCGGCAACCTGATTGCCCAGGCCATGGAAAAGGTCGGGAAGGAGGGCGTCATCACCGTCAAGGAGGGCCGCACGATTGAAGACGAAATCGAGATCACGGAGGGCATGCGGTTCGACCGCGGGTTCATCAGCCCATACTTTATCACGGACGTCAAGACGCAAAAGGTCGAGTTCGAGAAGCCGCTCATCTTGCTGAGCGAGAAGAAGATCTCGGTCTTGCAAGACATTCTTCCTTCGTTGGAGGCGGCTGCACAGTCGCGTCGTCCTCTGGTAATTATTGCCGAGGATGTCGATGGCGAGGCGTTGGCTGCTTGCATTCTCAACAAGTTGCGCGGTCAGCTCCAGGTCGTTGCAATCAAGGCGCCTGGCTTTGGTGACAACCGTAAATCGGTTCTCGGTGACCTTGCCATCCTCACGGGCGGTACTGTGTTTACGGACGAACTCGACATCAAGCTCGAAAAGGCTACGCCTGATCTCCTTGGGTCCACCGGTTCTATCACCGTCACGAAGGACGACACGATTGTTCTCAATGGGGATGGATCCAAGGATGCCATCCAGGCGCGTTGCGAACAGATCCGTGCTGTTCTCGCCGATCCCTTGACGAGCGAGTTCGACAAGACCAAGTTGCAGGAGCGGTTGGCCAAGTTGAGCGGTGGTGTTGCCGTTATCAAGGTTGGTGGCAGCAGTGAGGTCGAGGTTGGAGAGAAGAAGGATCGGTATGACGATGCCCTCAATGCCACACGAGCTGCTGTCGAGGAAGGTATCCTACCTGGTGGCGGTGTCGCGCTTCTCAAGGCTTCGCTGGCACTGGCGACCAACACGCCTGGGTCGACGAACCCTCCGTCCAACCCAGATGCCAAGATCATTCCCACAGCCAACTTTGATCAAGACCTCGGTGTCAACATCATTCGCCGGGCACTCAGCCACCCCGCACGTACTATTTTGACGAACGCGGGCGAAGAATCTTCGGTGATCGTTGGAACGCTCCTTGGTCAATATGGCGGCTCGGAGAACTTTGCGATGGGCTATGATGCGAGCAAGGGCGAATACGTGGACATGATCAAGGCTGGTATCGTCGACCCACTCAAGGTCGTGCGGACTGCTCTCGTGGATGCGTCTGGCGTTGCGAGCTTGCTGACGACGAGCGAGGCATGTGTGGTGGAGGCTGAGGAGGAGAAGCCGGCTGGTCCACCTGGCATGGGAGGTATGGGAGGCATGGGGGGCATGGGCGGGTTCTAAGCTTCACCAAACCAATGCATACCCCGCTTCACTCTCTCGACGTCGCTGACAGAAGGTAGTCACTTGCATTTACCCCCCACAGCATTAAGCTCGCATATATAACGTAGTCATTGAATAGTTTTCATTACCCCATCTCAATCGCATCACCGCTCACACGTATATTTGCCTGATCGAATGATTTGACCTTGGGTTTCATCAGCGCAGCAGCAGTTATAGCGTTGCTCCGAGGCATCTTGAATCATGTTCGAAGCAAGCGTCGAGTGCCGCTTTTGTAAAACCTCCGACAATTACTCTCACGCCACTTTGCGAAGCAACGAACATGTGCGGGAGATTCGCACTGGGTCTACAGGTAATCTCACATCAGGTCAGACTATTCTTTTTACACAGATCATGTCTAGCATGCTCAGGTTCGCGGATTACCTGGCTATCCTCACCTCGCGATTGGCGAGTGGGTCAACGAGATCGATTTCGTGGTTCGTCATATTACCCCCGAGTCTCAAGGGGCCCTCTTCGCTTCACGTTTGACGAAATAGCCCCGCTACAACATAGCACCGAACACGAACGCGCCCGTTATCAGACGATGTACCAGCGCGGATCCCGCAATGACACACCCAGAATCCGATTCCAACGACCCCTCCTCTTCTCTCATCATGCAAACCATGCGATGGGGAGTTCACTACGGCAAAGAACATTCCCAGGCGATAAACGCTCGCTCCGAAAACATCGTGGAGGGCATCGGCATGTGGAACAAATTCCGAGGAAAGAACCGCTGTATCATCGTCTGCCAAGGGTACAGTATCACCGTTTCATACCGACCGACCAAGGGTCTCAATAGATGCGTGACAGATATTATGAGTGGCAGACGAAGGGGAAGGAGAAGCTGCCACATTTTATCAAGCACTCCAACGGCAAGGTGATGCTAATGGCCGGTTTGTATGACGAAGCGATCGACAAAAGTATATGTCGCCTTTCTCTTTTTTTGTGTGCTGTGTTCAGCGTGTCTCCCAGGTCAGTCCCAACCAACGTACACGTTTGCGATTGTCACCACCAACGCGAGCAAACCCTTGAGCTGGTTACACGACCGACAGCCGGTCGTCCTTTCCTCCGAAGACGAGATCAACCGTTGGTTAGATACCTCTTCGCAGTCCTGGTCGTCTGATCTCTCTCGTCTGCTTCACCCTTGGAAGGACAGCGAGGCCCCACTACAATGGTCCGTGCTCGGTCCTATACTCAGTATGCTACTTCTCTTCACTGCAGTCTAGTTATCAAGTCGCAAAGGAGGTCGGCAAGGTCGGCACGGAGTCGGCTACATTTATCGAGCCTATCACCAACCGCAAAGACGGCATCATGGCCATGTTCGCCAAGCAAAGGTCAAAACAGGCCGAGTCCTCCGTGAAACGCAAGCGTAGTGCTTCACCGATCCCTTTATTATCTACTCCTAAGAAAGGAAAAAGAATCAAGGCGGAAGAGGACGAAGAGAAAAAGGTGACGCCGGTGTAATTGGCATGTCGAATGTCGAATGTGTTTGTTGTCTGGGTTCTCTGGCATCAGACTGGTCGACCGTATCAGTCTTATGAGATATTGTACAATCTTTGAAATGCGCCTCCTTGTCGTTCATCGTCACGATGGTGAAGAGAGTTTGGCACGACTGAGTGCTGCGAATGCCCTCCAGTGCTCCGTGTACACAGAACTGTCCAAAACCCGGAGTTCGCGGATATTCTTCATCTGCAACATTGCAGAAATGCATTTCTTACTGACCGCCTCGACTGTCCTCGAGTCCCGATCGTCAAAGTCCCCGAATTCACATGCCTAACACTTGGTTTCCGTCGTTCCGTGGCTGGACAAACCGGCGAAAATCTGAGTCGGGGGGGGGGGACTGAAAACCCGATGTAAACTTACTGGACCGTTTGAAGAGAGATATTTCTACTGTAAAACAATGTCAAGTATGTGGTGAGTAGCTTGCAAGTGTGTACAAGGCAAAAGAATGAGCCGAGGACCGATAGAGGTTCATTGCATGTTTTTCCCACGAAGCACAAACAGGGCTCGGGCCGGGGCTCGGTTTCCTCAACGGCTCTGCATCATTGCTGCACCAGTAAGTAGAAGCACGTTCCATCTCAGGTTCAAATCTGAAACTCAGCAGTAGAAAATCGTGCTCGGACTGCGAGTCGGACTCGCAGCTGTCCTGCTCACTATGTATTGAGGCTACGCTAAGGCTCAAGCGCTCGCGGTCACACCTGGAAACCCCACCACAATGTCGCTTCCAAGGCTGGCAGCAAAGATATGCACTGTAGGCATTCCGACGAACCTGTCAGAGGACCGTTCATGAATGAGTGAGTAATTTAAACCGTGCCCATGGCCTGCCCGAGATTAGACCCCAAATACGAAGATCAAGCGGATGACTTACACTAGTGATAATTTAGCAGAGCGCACGAATCGTGCGACGCGACGAGAATACAAAGATCCAGGCTGTACCGTAGTTTCTGTGACCAATCAGATAGCCTGCCGGAGTTAGATTCGAGGACCAACATGAGCTTTGATGCCATGCCAGAATATCTCTTAGAAGAATTAGATGTGGTCACGTAGATGCGATAGGCAGGGTTCACAGGATGTAAGCCAAGATCCAGTGATAGCCCAGAGCGAAACAGTTTCGTTACACAGTGGGGGGGCATAGATGTAAATGTAACGAAATGCGCCATCGCCAACAACGCACGACTATTATTGCACGTCGACCGTACCAATGCTCTCCATCAATTCCTCCAACGGCGTCTCTGCCCGGATCTGAACCTGGATGAAACTGTCCGTCGCGACACGTTTGTACTGCAGGCGACTCTGGGAGGCGAGTAACAGCGCACCGAATGGCTGTCTGAGCCGAGCGACAAGCCGCAGCGCACGGGCATCTAGATCAAATCGAGAACTCCTGCCCGAGAAATCCTCGTCGATAAGAGGGTTGATCCACGGATGAATGAGCACCAATCCCTCCATCCCTACCAAGTTGTCCTTGGTCTCGATCCGCACGTCACCAAGAGCGGGTGTTATCGCGCGATAGACAGGAAGGAACGTGTCGGAATCATGTTCTGGGAGACGTTCGAGTTCGTCGAGAGGGAAAACGAGACCAGAAACACGCAGTCCACCAGAGACTAGCGATGCAGGCTGGAGATTATATAGCTGCTTGTATAGTCGACAAGACAAGGAAGGATCAGGCAGCGACGAATGCAAGGCCTGAGTGAGACTATCAATCTTGTCGGTCTCGATTGATCGAGGAAGATGCGGGGGAACGACTTGATCATAAACGCTGAGATCCAAAGGGAGGTAGCTCTGGTTACTGCCCGACATCCCAGTCCAGGCGAGAATCGTGACAGTGTCGGACCGCGTGAGGATGTGTTCCAAGAGACGACCGACTGCTCGCGTGCCCTCGCCATATATGACCGGGAGTGCGACATCAAAGATACCAAATAACGAGTATGCGATATCTTCTACCCGCGTCGTCTCGCGATTCGAAGCCAAATACAACTTCTCGCGCACCCTGCTCAACCCTGGCTGAAGCGTTGCGAGGGCCTGGCTAGCAAAATGGGTTGCTTGTTCCATCTCCGAGAGGATCAGGGGCGATTCCTTGTGGTTGTACAACTGGATATCCAGGTACGGTTTCCAATCTTCTGTATAAAATTGTACGACCTTTGACGCGACGTACTCTTGGTATGTCCATCCACGAGTGTTCCAGATGCTTTTCCACAAAAAGCCCTTTCTTTGCGATTTGGAGTGAACACCGAGAAGATGGACGATCGTGAGCGCCGCGTGACGATACCACTGAAACATGGCGACAACTGATTCTTGCTGAACTCCCTTGTCGTTCTGGTTGACACAGCACGTATCACTCCATGCCCACCGGAAGCGGCGAGACTGCACGAGCATGCAAAAGTTGATGAGTTTGTCGTTCGTGGGGGATGCAGGGAGTCCATAGATTAGGGTATTCTTGACCGTTTGAAATGATGGCTCGGGTGGCTGCCACCTGTGTGAGAACATCACATATTCAAAAAACTTCGCCACCTCCCGCTCTATCCGCGCATGGTCGAGCTGATCGCGGATAATCATGGAAGACCGCAACTGATTGAACATGGAGCACTCCTCGAAAGCTGCCTGTTGCATTGTCTTGTCATAGAGACGACCAGTGGTGGTATCGATGAGAACATGGGGAATGACACGGGTTGTCTGTTCGACGACTTTCCGGATCAGTGGAGTCGTGTCGAGATAACAACGCCGCATGTCTATCACCACAAAATCAGCTCGTCTGCGCAACATGAATGAGAAAAACTTGCCCCTAGTTTGTGAGTGAGGTGATTTCTCCATCCTCGACAGCATCGTCTCAAATGCTTCGAATGCTTCCTTGTAACGCCCTAGGCTGTGTAATACCGCATGTTTCCTTTTGTATCCTTTGTAGGACAGTGGGTTGCGTTCAATATCCTGGTCGTATCGTCAATACCATCAAATTGACAGGACGCGTGAGTTATTACATACCATAGTAGCGGTTCTTAGTTCGTCCTCCAAATACCCTACTCGTGTCTTGCAGCATTTGACTATGATATCGTTCATGTTTTCAGGGTCAAGTGAGAGTGCGCTTGAGTAGGATCCGATTGCAGCGTGGTGGTTCTTCGCGTCCTTTGCTTCATCGCCCGCCTTTTCCAGCTTCTCGATACAGCGACGTCCAAAATCTCGGAAGACTTTCAGCCAGGTCTCCGTGTTGTCATAGCAGGCACTCACTCAGTTCCCATTGCGACCGTTCATCCGGGCCAGTCGTCTCTTGTGACAGCTCACCCTTCATGTTTTGAAAGCATTCAATCGCCTCGGTAACACGATCCTCGCTTTCGAGAACCTCGCAGATCGCACGGTAAACATGGAATGTTGGAAGCTTGAACTGAATGGAACGAGCGTCAACGAGTGTTCGAAACAACCACATGAAGTATACCTTGTCTGCGGCACGCAATGCCTCACTCGTCGAGTAACGAACGAGTGCGATTCTCGCCCATCCCGTCAGTACACTTTCCGGAGGCGAGGGAGTGAGCAACAATATAGTGGCGTAGGCTGACAGTGCTTCGTCGTGTTTCCTGGCACTCGATGCCTCATCTCCGATTGTCCGAAGCTCTGACACGCATTTTTCCATGAATTCTGATGGCAGCGATCGAATATATGCTCCTATGATGTGTTGGAGAAACTGACCTTTGATCCAGTCGACGATTGTTTTGTTTTGCTTCAGATTCTCTGTCATTGCGCTCGTAATCTCGAGGAGACGCTGTGCAGCATCATATATGTGACCGTGGGCATACAACCTTTCGCACTCGTGCTTCATCTCATGTGCACGAAGGGCGTCACGTAGTTCTTGGATGGCTCGGTCGCGGTCCTGGACAGTTTCGCGAATTTTGCGATCTAATGGATGAGACTGTCAACACGTTGTGTTGATGGCGGAGAGAATGTACCTGAACTTTCTTTGAGGGTTTCCTTTTCCTGATTGGACACGAAAAGCTGGTCACGGAGTTGTTGAACGGTTTTCTCTAGATTTGCTACATCGTCCTCTGATGGAAATGAATATGAGCACAGCGAAGTCGTTCAGATAATAAGCACACTTTGACGGGCATTACTAGCACGGCGAGCGATAAGCATGTCGTAAAAATCCGGTTCATCAATCTTCATGCGATGGAGTTTGTGCTCGAAGAGTACCTGTGGAAAGGATATATCAATAACGCCATGGTCTCACACCAGTAGCTTCCTCACATCGTTGTGGTAGGGTAAGGGAAGAATGTCACAAATATCTCGCAGCGTGATTTGCTTGTCTCCAGCGGTCGCAATGACATAGCTTGGCGAGATGGCCATGGACCAGATGACATGGGAGTGGTGGATGATGGTCCCGATTTGTTGATGTGTCGTAGTGTCCCAGAGTGAGAACGACGAATTAGCGGAGGCTGCGATGATTGTGTCGTTGCATGCCAGTACGATACACCTTGGTTTGTCGTCGCTGTGGATGTGCCATTTCGCGAGCGTGTTCTTGGTGGACACGTCGAGACAGTGAATATCGCCGTCTATGGACAAGGCAAAGAGGCGGTTCGAGTCGCTCGCCCAGGCGAGGGATTGGTTGCGATAGGAGCCGACTCGAATCGGAAAGTCTGCGAGGACGTCGCTGCCGTCGAAGATGCGAATACGACTCCACGTGGCAGTAGCGATGCGTCGTCCGTCGGGAGAGAACTTCACTGCAGCCACAGTATTGTCGCGTTTGAATGGACCGATGAGTCGCTCGCCAGGGGGCAACGACCAGACAGAGAGCTCCCACGATCCTGTCGCGATTTTCGTCCCATCTGCTGAAACGTCCACCGCACGCACCCCCTTGTTGTGTGCGTTGAATTCCGTCACCTTTTCGTGGGTTTTCGCATCCCAGACAATCACTTGACCACTCAACGTCCCACACACGATCCAGCTGCCATCTTGTGTGACTGCCAGGTCAGAAATACCACTCCCAGCGTCCATTGGCTTCCCCACTTCCTTGCCATCGTTCACTCGCCATCGTCGAATCTGCATTTCCTTTCCCCCGCCGACGACATGCTCCCCATCAGCAAGAAAAGCGACTGAATATATCTTATCTTGAGCAACGATTTCGATTGGATTCGCGTCAGTTGCGACATTGGAGGTGGAGCATTTTTCATTCGATTCCCGAGCATCCGTCGGTACCTCTCTTTCGTTGGTCGCCTGCTGACCACCGTCCAAGGGAAGTGGGCTGTCCGCCCTACTCGGCTCTATTGCTCTCGTCAGCGCCGTTCATCGATGGCCTTTCCTACGTACTCACCATTCCTCTTCCTTGGGCGAAACTTGGAAAACATACTGGCTCAGGTTCGAGTAGTACAAGGGAGAATGTGTCGTTCTCTTCCGGTACGCCTTTATCGCCTGGCATACACGTGCACGCTCGTTCACTCCCACGCAGGTGCCCTGTGCCCTGGGCGCTCGCCTTCATGCGTACCATAATATCGCTATCGTGGTATCTAAACAAGATACCCCACCTATCAGTCGAGGATCCTCAGGATGATTTCTCTCGTATCGTTTCGTCAGATGTTCTCCCGGCATCACTATCTGATTATTATCTCGCAGAACTGAAATAGCAACGCGATTCCTCGACTGCAGACCAGCTTCCATTGGCGTATACAAGAGACAATTCTTCCATGTCGTCCTCGTTCGTAGATTCTCCTTCCGATCGTGTGCTCCAAATGTACTAACCCTTGAACACCATCAGATGATCTCAGACTCGACACGCGCTCACATTTTTAGATACCCTCTGCCTTTCAACGACGACGACGATCCTGGAGATGTAACCACCGGTATGAGGCATGTAGAGGACAGAGAGCGCGGAAGTAAGAAACGGTAGGTAATGCATCTACACGCTTTCTAGGCACGTTCTTGAGAACACGTATGATGGTCGAAATCTTGAACGACGGACATCGCTCAGTGATGCCATCCTCACAGGCAACAATTGACAGCTGCACCGTTCCACCCTCTCCCTCCCATCCTCCAGCATTCGAGTTGCGGCTAAGTCGTTACCCAACACCCCGAATCTCAATTGTCAGTGTTCTACACATTTACGCAACATCCGTACCATTACCCAAATCAAGATCCCTCAGAATAAACACCGCCTCTTCCACCCGCATCTAACACTCCCGTTTTCGCTCTCACTCCGCCAACACCTCCCGTTCCATGTGCGTCAACAAACTTGCGTCCTGAGCGACATCCGTGCGCTCTCGTTTCGTCAGGACAGCCTTGACGTTTGCCTCCTCCTGCTCCGCTTGTCAATGCATGACATTGTTGAACAGCGTCTTGTAGAGCCTCGCGAGGAGCGCCGAGTAGGTTTTTGTCAAGTCGACGTGCCTACAGAAATAAGCCACAGCTTTATCCACGCTTGCTGAGACGACTCACCAAAGACAAAACGTTCGCGTTGGATTGCGGTTCGCACTTCGCGGAATCCCCTGCGTTGATATCAAAAAGTCGGAAGAGAGCGCGGACGACAATGGTTGGACGTGGACGTCCTTGTTGGCCATCATCGCCACTTTGGCTATCTATGACCAAGGCACGATAACGGTCGCGTTTTTCTGTCGACAAGAGAACACTCACTAGTTTTTCGTCCATCGTCCCCGTGCCGTTCCCTCGTCACTGCTTCTAATGCACGTCTCCTCATCTGCTTGCTAACGGTATCAAACTTGACGTTGATCTTATTGTCCTCGAGACTAACGTAGGACGCCGCTTTACCAACTGGAGTCGGGTTGTCGGCCCAGGCCAAGAGGCCAAGGTAGTTTTTTTATCAAGGAGAGGACAATGGTTTTTTGTCAGCAGTCACCTTGGCCTCCCGAAGCTCCTTTGCAGTCGGGAGACCAGTAATCTTTGCCTTTTCCTCAGCCTCGTACTTTATCCTCTTGTCCCGCGGTGAATTGTGTGAGAGAACCGGTGAGATACGATTCGGACACGAGCTCGCACAGCCTCCTCCTCCTCCTCCCTCCTCCTCCTCTCCTCCTCCATCTTCTCCGCAAACGCAACCCTCTCCTCCTCCACCACCACCTCCACCACCACCACCATTCTTCTTATCCGCCACCGCCCCTTATCTTTCATACTCTTCCTGGCGCGCAGCCAACAACGTCCCCGGGTGGGCTTCAAGTTATACTCGTCCTGCAAGCGATCGGCGTTGGTTGCGACAACAAGCTCAGCGAACTGGGCAGACTAGCGCGCGACTTGTTCATTGGGGGAGAACGCTGGTCGATGACGCGCAGTGTTGTGGAGCACCGTTGAGAGGGTGCTCAAGCGGGTACGCACGAGCTCGGCCGACGGTGACTGCTCTGAGAGTCGGAGACGGCGGACTTGTCAGAGGGCAGCTCGTCCCACCGGACCAGTTCCGAAGCAGTGTCCCAAGATTTCAGAGATGGCCTGCCATTGAGAACGTGAATGTACATATAGATTGATCAAGAAACCTTGGCAGTCCACCGGCGCTTGCCAACTCAATGATCTCAGGCTGTCTTTGAGACTTTGCCGGACTTGCATCAGAAAACGCCGCATCGGTGTTCATTGATCTGAATTCAACACTAGCCACTTGAAGGCTCGTGGCCAACACAGGATCTCAAGCAGTCCCTCGAGTGGGAGAACCGAGTCCGTCGCGCGCGGAACTGCAGCGAGTCATTGCCATCACCACGTAAGTAAGTTGAATGGCTGGAGCGGCGCCAATCTGCCAACTGACAGTACCGCACAGGATGTGGTATGCGCCACCAACCGTCACGAACTGCCTCAGCAGTGCCACTTAATCTTACAGGGACGACCCAGCGTGTCTACCTCAAAACACGGGGACCGGACGAACTTTAATAACCGCCCTTGCGAGTAGTCGTTGAACCACGATGCTCGGAGCGAGAAATTTGCGGGCCTTCTGGTTAAATACCCTCGTTGCCGTTCCGAGTCTTGTAAAGACGCGCCATCGATGTCTTCATCTACAGTGTTGGGCGACAAACTGTGGACACACACTTCCTCAGGAAACCCTCAACGCTCCAAGGGACACCAAGTCATCATATGAGGAACTTTTCATGGGTGTATGGCGCGTCCTGATCATGAAGGATCCTGGTTTCTCAATGTTCATTTTTGGATGGGAGAACTTCTTGGCCTTTCCGCTGCTGCGCCGTGCTGTCTACGATGTCTATGCCATCAGTTGTTTGTTTGCGTTTACATGTTAGAGCAGTTGTGGTTTGCTATCGAGTCACCACTCTCGCTTTATCTGACTAATTGACTTTGCTTCTCTGCAAGTGATCTGGGCCGATCCGAACTGACGACATGTACATATATGTAAAGCCATACGAGACCATCATTTCAATTCATGAATTTACTTGAAATACGGATATTATGTCGCCTTACAACGACCACCCAGGAGCTAACGGAGAGAGACGAGGAAGGTCAAGAACCGTTTATAGCGGAGCGTACTGTGTGCTCGAGAATGTGCCAAGTCTTCGTTCCGTGTATCTCTCAATAAAAGTGGGGAGGGTAACGAATGGGCCGGGACTCATAAAGGGACTGGACCGGCCGAGCGGATGTGCATGTGGAGAACTTACTAGGAGACCTGGATGAATAACCTGCCCTCTCAGTAGTCGTAAAGATTCTTGTCGTAATAATACATGTGAACTATTAGTACAACGCGCCGTCAGGTTAGTGACCACCGCACATGATGTCTTCTTCTATGTAAGCCAGGTCCTTGATCATGTGGTCGTGAACGCCTGCGCTTGCACGTTATACAACCGCGCATATTCCCCATCCCTTTCCAACAAATCCACATGAGTGCCGGCTTCGACGACAGTACCTCCTTTCATGCAACTATAGAGCCAAAATAAAGAAACATCAGTGATCGCGGATATGCGTACCTCATCAGCAGTTAGTGAAGACGTACATGATGAGGTCTGCATGTTTCGTCAAGTGTCCGAACCGATGTGTCACAAAGATCATCGTCCGCCCATTTCTTTGTTGCCTCAGATTGGCAAAGAGGCGGAACTCTGCCTCGGGATCGAGTGCCGAGCTTGGCTCGTCTACAGTGATCAGTTTCAACGTGGATGAGGTGAAGAGTCGCATGAATGTGCGCGCGCTACATGTCATCAACCGATCAGACGCTGTCGTGAGATTTTAAGAAACGGTGCAGAGAAGCCATAGACATACGCAACGATTTTTTGTTTTTCTCCGCCTGAAGAATCGAGGAGGATGAGCTTCAAAAACAAAGAAAAAGAGGAATCGAGCAAACTTACCCGAAATATTTGTCGATTTCTCCAGCTTCTTTTGCATGGCTTCTAGATCCTTGTTCCCTCGACCCGTATAGCTCACGTAGCCTTTCCTGACAGGCTCCAGCACAGTATCATACCCGCTTGAAAAGTTCTTCACTATGCCTTCCGCGCCCGCTGCCAACACTGACTGCTCTATTTTTTCCTGATCGTCCATCTCCTCCGCCTTTGCCGAGCCAAGTTTGACATTCTCCTCGAGGGAGAGAGGAAACAATCGGTGCTCTTGCGTGAGCATCGCGATCCCCTTTTGCAACCCGTCCATCCTGTACTCCTCGATCGGTATCCCATCTATCCGGATACTCCCCGATGTGCGATCGTAAAATCGACTCAACAGCTTGATGATCGTAGACTTCCCACTTCCATTGGCGCCGACGATAACGACGAGCTGACCTGGTTGGATGGTGAAGGTGACGCCAGAGAGTGCGTCACGCTCGGACTTGGTGTTTGGATAGGAGAACGATACATCGCTAGGGGGACAGATGTATGTATTCCAGAGGTTTCGACAGTAAGTGATTCTATTCACTTACCTGACTTCGATGCCCATGCCTTTGCTGGACTCGTAACCCGGACGCGGGAACGGCATTTCTCCGTCTTTCATCTTGTTCTTCGTATCCAGAACGGCATACAGATTGCTCATACGCGAAAACATGGAAGGCCAAAGGTTCATAGCCCAACCTATACTCCAGAAGGTGAACCGTAGCGATGCCGAAGTTTGGGTGAGCGCAGCAAGCTGGGCGATGGACAGCTTGGAAGGGTCGATCAAGGCCAGGAGAGCAAAGTAGAGCTTTTGAACAGGTAGTCAGCATCGCGTTACTCCAGCGGAAATGCGAACCTTACAGTCGGACCATCTGAGCAAAACGACATGATCATATCCGATAGTGCTTCATGCCCCTGGGAGTATAGTAGCTCGGGTGGAGTATCAGGAGTATCTCCAAGGCCATCTTTTGCCTTGTGATACTCTAATATTGAGTGGTCGTGTCATCAGCTGTGGGGATGCAACAAAAAAGAAACTAGACTAGCTACCGTTGATCAGAAATCTACTTATACCTCCGGCAATAATCTCCTGTTTTAGCTCAGGCTCAGCGAACTCTTCCAATGCCGACTTGCGGATGTAATGCTTGTTCCCCACATCAACTACAAAGCCTGACCATCGCCAAAAGGATAGGTTAGTCAGAGGAGGGAAGCTGATTCCTTCTAACCATCTTACCTCTTGTCCAGAGACTCTTGGGCTGAAACCGTCTCACTAAAGGGGGAAACATGCAAATAGCAATGAATATTGGACCTCCGTCGTTGAGTCCCTTTCCGATAACATGTATGACGAGTTGGAGATGCAAAAGAAAAGAGATTACACTCTTCATTAGTGTGGTTCCTTTTTCCAAACATTCATATGCACTCTCAGCGTCGAGGTTGGATGGAAAGTCTGGAAAAACTTGAGCGACAGGTTGACAGTGAATGAATGCATAAACATTCACCTTGAGAGGTCGGCAGATCGCAAGCCAAGTTGGCTGAATTCATCCCAAGTCACATCAGATGCTTTCGAGGCTAGAATCATCCATGTACTCGCCAGAGAAGATACGAGCCTGGAATTCATATTTAACGCACGAGGAATATGCACTTTCATGTTGTCGTCTGTTGAAAACATAAATAAATGAATATGATAAGTGAAATTCATCTCATAAACATGTGCACTCACGATGACCATCGCATATATGTCTCGAACACAGAAGAGACGATTCTGTATACCACTGCCCAGTATAAGTCGGAGGTTACTTGATCATCAGAAAAGCCTCCCAAAATCCTCTTCTCTATCTGGTGAAAAAAGTTAGCACGAACATCGGAGAGCCTAGGGCACTCACAAGAAAGAGCAGCCTATTAGTCAAGTAGAGCGAAAGTGGTGACTCCGCGGCAGACCACAACTGATACACAATGTGAAGGGTAAACAGGCGAGGACTGATGGTATAGACATCATAGATGGCACGGCGGAGCAGCGGTAAAGTCGAGGAGAAGTGCTCCCATCGGAAGTTGAACATCGAGAAACTTTGATCCTTCAAGATCAGGACGCGCCATACACCAAGCATGAGTTCCTCATAAGATAACTTGACATCATCACTTGGAGCGTTCGGGGATTCCTGCGAAGGAGTTCCTGTCGAGCACTTCTCATCCTCGCCCTTGGACATGGTAACTCCTTGAGTCTGGTGTATACGGGACTCGAAAACAGCGAGGGCATTTTATCAGGGCACCGGCAACTTCTTTTCTCCCGGGTATCGTAAGTGGATGCTCCTGCAAGTGAGCCGTTAGCATGACTGCTGTGCTGACCACGAACCTACGGTCTTGCCATCAACATGATCGTTATTTTGCACTCCTACTGTTGTATTTTTGTCTCAATATGTGCCTTGCTATTGAGAATTCGGTATGCGGACGATTCGTCCATCATCTTAGACGACCTGTGTGAGGAAAGACTCGAAAGATAAGTACGGTTTGGAGTGCCAACTTCCCGACCGCTTGCCTCGGAAATGAAGGTGAAGTTGTTCACATAGACTCGACGGCTAGCTTGCCGAAAAAAACGTGTCCCGTGCAGAACGAGTCGGAGTGTTGATTTATAGATCTGATGGATTGATATGCTCAGCGCTCAGCCAAGGAACAATTACCCATGAACTAGGAGCCGCACTTGGCCCGGGCCATGAATCAGAATGATTTGGATATGCTAGCGTGGGAAGCAAATTGGCAAGCCGCTTGATCGTGATGGCAGTCTTGACAGTCTTGACGAGACTAGTAGAAATCCATAATATTGCATGATGAGGTTCATGCCGAAACCGACCCACTCTGAATCTTATCCCCAAATCTCCTTCGTCACAAGTCTCTCGGGCGCTCTTGCTTTTTTTTCGGCCTTGGCGTATGCGGCCCATAGATGTCTCAAGCTCTTAGCTGTCCCACTGCAAGGTTTGTTATTTGCAATCATACTAATCGACGAATTCTACCGTGATGGGCCATCCGAGCCGCAATGATCTTCGGCGCACGACTAACAGAAAAAACAACAACTTGAAAGCATTGATATGTATGTAGGCACAGTTTCATCGTCCACATAACTCACCGTGCATTCTCACCGAGCGTGTGATGAGAGGACATCCCACGCCCGTAGCCCTGTCCCGTAGTACTTCCGTCTAGTGACCACTCTGTGGGAGCGGTTTGTCAATCTGTATGAGGGCTCCTCGGGGCAACGAGCCCTCGAATCGTGTCATATTATATGCCCTTTCATGGTGAGATTAGCCTGAAGAAGCGCTGGCCGCCACCTAGTGACGCTGATTGCTCTCACGCCACAGGCAAGCAAGACATTTTGCGAAGCAACAAACATGTGCGGGAGATACGCACTGGGTCTACAGGTGAGTCAGGCGACCTCACATCAGGTCAGACTATTCTTTTTACACAGATCATGTCTGGCTCAGGTTCGCTGGTTACCTGGTTATCCCCACCTCGGGGTCAACGAGATCAATTTCGTCACATTACCCCCGAGTCTCAACTGGCCCTCTTCACTTCACGTTTGACGAAATAGCCCCGAACACGAATGCGCCCGGTTAACAGACGATGTACCAGTGCGGGTCCCGCAGCGACACACCCAGAATCCGATTCCAACGACCTTGCCTCCTTCTTTTCTCACCATGCAAACCATGCGATGGGAGTTCACAACGGCAAAGAACATTCCCAGGTGATAAACGCCGCTTCAAAAACATTGTGGAAGGCATCGGCATGTGTAACAAATTCCGAGGAAAGAACCGCTGTATCATCGTCTGCCAAGGGTACAGTATCACCGTTGCATACCGACCAAGGGTCTCAATAGATGCAAGACGGATATTATGAGCGGCAGATGAAGGAGAAGGAGAGACTGCCCCACGTTATCAAAAGCACTCCATTTGCAAGTGATGCTTCTCAAATGACATCTCATTGACTTACCTACCCGCTGCCGTACTGCCTTCGCTGATCAAGAAGATGGCAGGACCACCGGTGGCCCCGGTCGGCCGCGTTCTCCCGGTGAGTGTTCTTGTCTCGTCTCGTTGGGGTGAGCGTCCGCCCCTCCTCCGCGGGTCGTCGTCGTCGGAACCGATAGCTGACCTGGTCGCGTGTTCACGTCCCGTCCCGTTACGTGCGTGGGCGCGTTCGCACGCGCTTGGGTGGAAGGGAGGGACTGACCCCATCTCATTCTTGTGTCGCAGCCGTACTTCCGGTAGAACTTATCACGCGTCACGCGATCTGACGAATCGATGCTGGTACGGTAGTGTCAACCAGTTTGCCGGCCCCGCGTTCCAAGCTCATACAGTATGAAGGATCCTTTACAACTCACCACGCTGCCACACTCGACCTAGACCTAGTATCACGAGTGGCAGGGAGAAGGGGTTACAACGTTTCCCCGTTTCCACGTTTCAGCTGGAGACGTAGTTCAGAAAATGGTATAAAACCCATGCTGAACTGCAGGCTTCTAGTCCCTCAGTCCCTCGGTCCTTTATCTGCGTTTTTCGTGCAGAGCTGCTGAGTGAGTAACGACTCACCGGCGAACATCTTTACTACTATGGCCCTGTCACTGACCCTCCTGTTATCACAAATGCAGCGTTTTATAAACAACCATTTTGCTGAAACGCCCGTCAATTAGCCCATGAAGTTTTTCACCATCATCGCTTGCCTCATCGCCGTGGCGGCACGTGTGCTGGCCACTGGATCAGCGGTGAGAGGTTTTGTTCTGTTGTTGATGTAATGCGCATCCTCATAGTTTTGTGTGCTCGTTGTAGCAAAGGGCTGCCGATGGCGGTGGACAGTAGCCGAATTATGGGAGAACTGCCAATACTGTTGGATCTCCAGACTCCAGGGACAACCCAGCGTGTCTACCTGGAGACACGGAGACTAGCCCGAGCCGAACCCGATAGCCGCCTTGTGAGTAGTAAGTAGTCGTCAGTTAAATCACGATGTTCGGAGCGAGGAATTCATATTTGGGCGACCTGAAACTGTGGACATGGCACACTCCGATTCCTCAGGAAACACTAAGTTATCTATGAGGAATTTTTCATTGCGCGTCTGAAGGATCTTGGTTTCTTAGATCTTAATGTTCAAATATGCATGCGAGATCTTCTTGGCCGCTTTCTGCTGCTACTGCGCCGTGCCATCTACGACTCGGATGTCTACGCCATCGGTCCTCGTTTGTTTGCAGTTTGTATTTTATAGCACTAGTTGTGGTTCGCCATCGAGCCACCACTCACTTTATTCGCTACGACTCTCGCTCTTTCTTCGGCCTTGGCCCGGGCGTAGTATGTGGCGGCAGATGGAAAGTGTCGGGGTGCAGGACCAGCCCAGTCGCTGAGGCCCAACTTGAAGGGTTTGT
>JBBPNU010000268.1:0-20744 GCA_038091055.1 Leccinum angustisporum
TTATAGCTATCTGCCTTTGTTACACTTTGGTTGTAATGATAGATAAACCCTTATAATATGATAGCAATATCACAACAGCTGAGCTCATCTATCTGGTCATATCAACACCACCCCATTTTCCTGATGGAGCGGGATGACTCTTCAATTTGTGCATATACACAGTAGTCTGTGAATGGTGCTACAGTAGTACGTATCTAAGGAGAGAGCGCGCCATAGTGCATGTCGCTGGTATTTATCCTTGCGATGATATGCGGACACACTGTCACACACAGTAGTGCACGTCCAGTTGAGACGAACTTTGAAGGACTTTACGTGCGTCATTTCATTATCCATTTACAGCGTGGTCGGATGGATGTGGAGGGGTGAGGGCGGGCGAGGGTGTTATGTTCATGTAGGAGGGTGGAGATGGCGAGAGCGAGAGCGTGCGCGCGCGCACACACAGCAGAAGCAAGTGGGGAGCGTGGGTACGCATGCGGCAGATGCGGACGCACAGGAGGGTGAGGTGGCCTGGGCAAGAGCGTGCATACATGTCCGTGTGGACGTACAGAAGGGCGAAGCGGGAGATCGAGACCAAGTAATACGATCGTCCCGCTGTCTTGTTTCCACTTCTCTGCGAGATTCACGATCAGAAAGAATTCCTGTTGTTCTCATTGTCGCGGATTTTCTTTTCTCGTTAGTCGTCAGCGTCCTGCGCGTCACGTGTGATGCCCATCCATCCACATACAGCCGTCCTTGGCCCATTCGAAAAGCATCTTTGAAGTCGCCTGGACCATATGGATTGGCAATGAAACTGGCTCCGGGACACGATGAATCATCTCTGGGAGAGGGTGAATGCGAGCGATGCTGCTCTGCTGCGTCTTCCGTTAATTCGACTGGCTCACGGCCAAGTTCCCAGTGTTGAGGAAGGAGCGTGATGGTATCCCATAGCCAAGGACTGGCATTCGTTTTCCCAGAGTTCAGGAGTGAGTCGATCTCTCACAACTGAGGGTTCGCGCTCAGGTTCCTGCCTCGAGGTGAGGCTCGATTTACCATAGCCAAGGGCTGGTGTTCTAGTTCCTTGGAGCGCTTGCGTAGGTCGTCGTCGACAGTGCCGTTAGCAGCAGATTCGCCGAGAGCAGTAATTTCTTCAGGAAGAGGCGTATCCAGTGAAATGGAAGAATAATATCTTCATGTCCAGTAGGTGCAGGAAGATGGGCAGACCGGAAGCAGCTTGATGACAACGATGGGATTGCGTTGAAGGAGGGGTCGTGGTTTCTGCCACTGACAGCGAGAGATTGGGTTGGTAGCGGATGGAGTCCAAGCTCAACCAAGCCAAGCAGACTCACCGTTCTCCACGACAACCCCCGATGATCATTGACCGGCCCCTCGATCCTCCATTCCATCCCCCTAAACCACCAAAGTTGGCGATAATAAAAAACGCAACGATCCCAAATGCGAAGCGCTTCCTACGCTCCTTCCACCCCGCCGAGAATTTAGAGTGGTTGAGGATGTGCGCGAACATCAGCACTGCGAAATCCGACGTCGGGAGCCGTGGAAGGCAATCAATCTCAACGACACGTTACTGGAGTTGAGTCACCCACATAATGACGGACCAAGGACGGGACTGTTGGGCGGGCGTAAACCCGTCAACATGGCTGAACCACCGGCGGCTGGAACAGATTGACGGACGGGGGCCATGGGCGGGAGCGCATCCAGCGCCTCGAGTGACGCGGCGAGGAGCGCGAACACATCAGTGTGCACGTCAGAGGCTTGAGTCGCAAGGATGACTGAGGCTGACGATTGGGCACCCTTGCCCCCTTGCCCTTATCTTTGGCTTTTCCGACGAACCGACCGGGCTTATCCTTCCTGAGCGGAGGCGTTGGGAGGAGAGGCGCGAGACGGGCGAAACAGAGTGGAGTGTAGGAGGGAGTACGCATTCGAGGAGGCGGTCGAGGACTCTGTCGATTTGCTTTAGTGTAATCATGGGCGGCGTGAAACAAGGCGTGGAATGCCATCCGGAGGACGTACACGAGGATCGGGGAAGTTAGAGCGATGCGTGCGCTGTCTATATGCTCTGGTTGGAGCTGCGACGACGCAGTTTGGATCGGGGAAGAAAACAGGAATATGGATGGTGTCGAAAGCGGGAATGATGACGTCGGCGAGGCGTAACGCTGGTCATCAACGAGCGCACGCGGCTGATAGCATGCTCATGCAATCACTGATCCCATGATCAGCACGATCAAACTACCAATCACAACATGACACGAACCAAGAGGGCTCTTGTGGAAGTTGTTACCGACTAGATGTACCAAGAGCAAACCTATCTGTGGATCTCCCGGACCCGAGTTATATTTTGGAAGAACCTCATGAAGATGAGAATGGGGAGAACGATCGGACAGAGAACCCACGCCTCCAGTGACGTAGTTGATCGCGCTGCGAAATACAGGAGTCATCAGTGTAGAACTGGTAGACTATGCGCCGCGTGGCCTTACGTGGACATGTGGAAATAACCAAATCTATCCCTGAGATCCTCGAACATATAGATCACATCCGCGGTGACAAAGAACTCTACCCATTTGACGCCGTGCGGTCGACGTTAATCAAGGGGCCGTTGTGATCACAACTGACACAAACTCACATCGTCGTGACACAGCCGATGGAACACCTATCAGAGTAAGCCACATCAACTAGTCAAACGAAATCGTGCTGTGAAACACAAGTGTGAGTGCTACCGAATGAAGTAAGCGAAACACAGTGTCGACCGACTCAGTGGTATTGTTGATTATCAAACTTGATGAGGAAAAAGACGGTATGGACGTAAAGATAGAATCTAGGAGGATGGTCGCAAGATACAAAACATGCAACGTCTGCAAGAACCAGACGCGCATCACCGTCAAACGACCAAGTCAGATAGAACATTCGCGACACGCACCGCGCAACACCATGACCGCGACCAAATGACACACCCACGGCTGATGCCCAGCTCGACCGCAATATACCACCCGAGCGGCACGAACGCAATCCCATTCATCGCCATGGTCACCCGCACGGCCACGTACGGCACGCTCGTGAGATACACTTCTCCGCTTGAAATCAAAGTTGCCGTCGTAGCCCATGGGGAGCCCGATGAGCATCTTCCCCAGCGGCGGGTCCATGTTGAAATCACACTTGAGTTAGGGCGACCCAACTTTCCTAAAGTGTGCCTCGTCCCAGACGACCGCGTTTGACAGGCTGATCTTGTAAGGGTGTATCAAGCAGGAAATAATGGTATATATAGCGCAAGCGGGACGTATTTCCGATTTTGTTGTATGGATTCAGACTAGTAATGGGAATGGGAAAGAGAGAGACAGTTGTCAGTCGTGCTGCGGTGATAAAGCCTCAGTGCAGAGAAACGTACGATGGACTTGGGCGACAGCGAATGCAGACTGTGTATCCGTCCACCAGTGCTCATCTGCCACGCCCGCTTCACCTTGTTGCTGAGAGAATCCAAAGCGCTAGCACCACCACCACCACCACCACCATCTTCCGCAGAGCCAGTGCCGAAAGAGCCCATGGCGAACGCCAATGGCTGTCCGCGGCGTGTGGCACTGCATTGATATCGCGCCGCCCGTCGTGCCGCACGGTCTTGCTCCGTCGGCTCGTGATGACGAAGGTAAAAGACAGCACCGCAGCATACGGGGATCAAAACGCTCAAGGCCACGACGACCCATATGAATGCTGGAAATTGGGGGCGGACGGGGGAAGGAGAAGGCATAGACAGATGGGGAAAATGAAGAGGGCAGGATGAAAAGAAAGTCAACTCGAAGTTGTATTACGACCGAAGTTGGAGTCGAATACTCACCGCCCTGCGAGCCATTGATTTTGGGGGCTTCACTCCGAGGCCAGGGGTGCTTCACCCTGCGTGTGACGGCGTCGGGAAACGGCAAGACGACCTCCACCTCGGGCTCGGATACGGATACGGATACGGATGTAAAGAAGCGGGTCTACTTCATCTGTGACACAACGAATTGTATATCTTTTCTCCTTTGATGGATCGCCAGGAAGGTAATGAAACCGAGTAATGGTAGAGAGGGGAAATATGGGGAAAGGAAGAAGCTGTGACTTTGTGCCTGCTCGTCGCCGCACGGTGTACACGCCGACGCCGTGATCAAGTTTAGATAAACAGTTTCTGCGTTCATTTTAGCTCTCGATCGAGCGCTCGCGACGTGCGCCGATCTAACTCAAATCTGATTGTGATATGTTATCGAACCAAACGAGCCACGAGCGGGATTCTGATCAGAAGCGGAGACCGTGAAGGAAGCAAGAGCTCCCAGTTTTCTTAGGCTCGTTTCTAGAACGGGCCTATCGGATAGGATCGACCCGGCGCGATTTGAACGATACGCCCAACCTCGACTTGGAAGTAAACCGTTATCCGTCGAGCGCATCCCCAGCCCTGAAGACCAGATTCATTCCTTCGGTCCCATTGATGCGGGATGGAATTTCAACCAAGCGCGAATGACGACTGACGCGATCGCGCCGAGGGTGTTTCCAGGTGACTTCGACCCTGCGCGTAGCTTGCCAAGATTCTCGGAATGATCAAGCCCACGCCGAGATCATGTCAAGCGATTGTCCCTACTAATAGCGTGCTGCGATCAACGCAATCGGAATGTCGACCTATCTATCACCATCGACGCGTTAAAAGGTACCGTAAATGCATCGTGAGGAGATCCTGCCAATGCGGCAGGTAAGTAGTGAAAATCGATGATCGAAGAAACGACGCTTTCTGGGCTATTGGAAGAGAAACAAAATCGATAGATCACAGGCGCAGTCAGGCTCTGGATACATTTGGCCCAGGCATAAGTGAATCAATGATCCAGGCATGCTACGAAGTCAAACCCGACACTCCAACACCCAGCAGGATCAACAAGTTCATCATACAGACCACCCCACGCAAGTTCGTTCACAACCGGTAGACCGACACCTCCCCGAAACTCGATCCCAGTGCGATCAATCCCCGCGCCTCGTCATAGTCCAAGCACGACCAGTCATTCCCATCGCCATTCCCACCGTTCTCGAGAACGACCTTGACGACCCCTGATTCAGTAAACCGGGAAAGAGGGCAACGACGAGCGTCTCTCGCGACGCCCCGGGAGTCATCTCCATGGCCACGGCCTCGATAAAGGTGCGTCAGTGATCAATCCGCCTACGGCCCATTCCGTGGGCTGAACCCATACTGCCGTTCCATAGGATCCGACGACCATGTCACTACACCTGATCGGACCCCGATGTTGAGAAGACAGTGTGGATGTTAGACTAAAGGGAGCTGAATCGAACTCGTCTCCGACCGGGGTGGTATCGTGGGAGGTGTGCGGGTGGTCACGATCAAACGTCATGAACTGAAACTGTTCGGTGGGTCTCCACGGGTCTCTTCTCTTGTTGCGGACCAGCAGCGTCAATTGTGGCTGAACGGAACTAGCAAAGAATAACGACGCAGACGATCTTAATGCCAACGACACACCGTCAACCCAACCAAACGATTTGAAAACGCGAGGAAACGAGATGTTGGGATCTTCGCCAAATAACACCATCCGGAGTTGTTCGAAAATGCAGATGGAACGGGCCCTCACTACAAAGACGCTCCCATGGGCAAAAACGACATCCAGCGGTTTATCCTGCACACGCTTGAGTGTGCATAATGACCAAGAATGTGCAGATCGATTTCATCACCTGCCACGCATTTGGATTTTTCAGCAACGCTTGTTCTTGCGTCTTCCAATTCAGTATCAACGTTTCCGAATCATGGTCGCACAGGACTACGACGTCACCGTTGACAGCGATCGGTTTCCTTGGCGTGTCCAACATCCTTTGTGATTGGATCCTTACAACGCCTGCTTCATCTTCGGAGATGGCGAGGATCTCGACGGTCATGCAGCTAGATACGGTTCAGTAGATACACCCGAGCATGTTTTCAACACGAACCCGGCTCGCTGGACGGAAATGGCAATCGCTGCGTCGGACTCGTCATCCGTATTCACGACGATACCATTAAACAGCGCTTTCGCAGGAGTCCAATGCGCAACTTCCTGGAGAGTATCACAATCCCTGACGGACAGCGTCCACCAGATACCGACACAAGTCATGATGATCCAGGTTCGACCATGACGAGAAAGAAACTTGATCTCTTCGATGGCTCCGCATTTGATATGGGAGCGTACGACCCGATGAAGTTTAGTCGTCGTGGACCACCAGTTGAGACCGAGTCAGTAGGCTCGGAGCACCTGTCGTTCAAGATCCTTGGCGGAGAACGATGTCAGGGGGCGCTTTGGGAATGGAATGCCTTTTGGGAGGATCTCGCGAGTGCAGATGGTCCTCCAAATGGCGTGTTCCTCAGATACGAGATATAGTCGCCGAGATGCCTATCGAAGAGGAAGCGATTGCGAAGGTAGTAACTGGTTTTGGCCAAACCAACTAGACTGATCCATGTGACGAACGACCTCCATTTTAGTCATTATTGTAGCAAAATTCGAATTCTGGTGGTTTGCGCCACTAATGACATCCATATTGGGTGCCAGCTGCGTCACCGGGGGCTGAGAAGAAGGCAACAGAGAATGAGGTAGGCTGGGAACGTGGGTTATCTGCGGTTGGGAAGGAGGAAAACCAGCGGGTGGAAATGGTTGGGTTGGCATCATTTGAGATTGCGGAGTAAATGGCGCGAACGCGTGTGTATTCTGAGGCTGGGGGGGGTTGCATGGACATGATTGACTGCAAGTAGAGTGACGGTTGTGTAGCGGGTGGGAGTGGAGGACTTTGTTGTGGACGCATGTCGTTGTGCAGGTTCATTGGTATCCTCGTTTGATCTGGAGGGGTTGGATTAACTACGGCTGGTTGTGCTATTGGAAGTCCTAGTGGAAACTGTTCCGTGACACTAGGTGTAGATGGGCTGGGCCTGGACGCCAATCGGGTGACATCCAAGGGTTGGGTAGTGATCTCGGACCGTTGAGACGTGGTGTCCACTGGAGTCACCCTGGGCGTCGGCAGCGGACTTCTTGTAACGTGGATCAGTAGAGGATGTTGTAAAAAATGCAATGACTGACTTTGTCACGAGTGCCTCTACTTCTTCGAGTTCATCCTCGTCCACTACAACGCCGTCAATGGTGACGGGCTTCCCGTCGTCCACCGTCATGGCACCTCCCCAATTATCGGCCTGGAGCAAAGGTCTACCCAGGTTTGCGGATGCCCGGACCCAAGTGTGCTCAAGCTTTAATACGTCATTGGCAGTTGGCCCCGTCACGCTTGCCAGTGAGAGGCCGCTGATGATGGAGTCAGTGATGGCTACGTCGCGAGACGACTCGGAACCGATTGCATACTACTAGCCTGAGTAAGAGCCTGAGGGTCACCGCAGTGCCTGGCACGGGCGACACACGGTTGGCTTTTGAACGCCTGCCAGTGGGGGCCGTATCCGCACCCGGGCCGACGCGGTGAGTCGCGTCAACATGTCAACTTGTCGGAGACCGATACCACACCAATCACGTTGAGGGGCATGCGCTGGGGTGGGGTGGGTGAGGGTGAGAAAGAGGCGGAGGGAGAGAGGCAGGCGTGAGGGAGAGAAAGAGGGAGAGTGAGAAAGGCGGGCGTGTGTGCGGTGTGTGTGTGCAAGTGCGTGCCGTCGTCGAGTGAGGGAGCGTGTGTGCTGTGTGTTTACGTGTCGCTGTCGTCGGCGTTGTGCGTGAGCGCATGAGGTGCGTGCTGTCGTTGTTATTGACGTTGCGGGAAGTTGTCTCCTCTGACGTATACGTCGAACGAGGGATCTCGGACGAACTAACGGAAAGTTAAATCGCACCACCTTGATCGATGCACAGAACAAAAGGAAAACGGAGTGAGGGAGAAACGATGCGGCACAGAACAAAGGGAAAGTATCATAAATCGCAGTACAGTACGAATCAGTTAGAGTAAAACGATAGCAATGACAATGGTTTAAAGACAACCATCCGTTTGCAAGTCCGTTTGTCAGAAGAACGAGTTCCGATCTTGGACTACAGTACGTCGACCGTCTGAACACCTGTCATTAACTCACCCAACCTTGTCTCCTCGCGCACCTGAACGCTCATCATACAATCCGTCGCCACGCGTCCGTACTGCGCACGCGCTCGGGAAAGTAGCAGCGCCCCGAACTTCTGTCTGAGCCGGACGACTAGTCTCAGCGCATGCGGTGGTAGATCATCGATCATCGATCAGACTCAGGATCGTGTGAGAATTCTTGGTCGAGAAGAGCAGTGATCCACGGGGTGAATCAAGTCATCCGTGGTCTTGATCTCCACATCACCGAAGCATCGGTGATTTGGCACGATAAACGACCTTGAGGGAGTCGGAATCCGGCTTCGTAAGACGCTGGACATCAGTGAGTGGGAAAATAATGCCTGGGAGTCGCAGCAGACCAGCGGCGGGAGGTCTTGGAGTCGATTGTATAGCGAAACAGTGAAGGAGGGGTCGAGTGACAATGGGTTCAATGATGTGACCAATTTATTCATCTGAATGCTATCGCTGGTTGCGGGAAATGTGGCGACGGGATTTCGCCGTAAACAGTGAGATCGGCAGGGAAGTGACTGTGCTGGCAACCGGAAGTACCAGTCCAGGATAGTCAAATTATCTTGACGTGTAAGGACATACTCCAGCAAACGAACAATCGCCCGATCAACCCCGGCGTACTAAGTAAAGGGTGGCGCGATATCGAAAGCGCCAAAGAGCCCTGAGCGTTCCTTCTCAGACTCCATCGTCCGCTCAAGTTTGTCTAGATTCGTAGTTCGTTCATTGTGCCAGCCAAACGAATGATCCGTTCGTCCCGATCTTTCTGCTTCAGGAGCACCTAGGCGAAAAGTTTCATCGATCAGCATCGACCCGGTGGTCTCTGACGCCGTGCCGTCTCCCGGTCCTCACCGTTCTCGTCGTCGTGCCGTCCTCGCCGTCTCGTCGTTTCACCGTGACGCGTCGTCCACGCCGTCCTCTTCCTCCTTTTCCTCCTCCTCGTCGCGTCGCGGTGCCACGTCGACCGTCGGGGGCGTGTACTGTTCAAGTCGCGTGGCATCCCCAGGCCGGCTGTAGGGTGCGCTGGCAGCATGGATGAGATATGACATGTGGTGGGTGAGGGAGAGAGAGAGAGAAGAGAGAGAGAGAGATAGGGAAGAACGCACGTTATCGACGCGTTCGTCGCTGTGTCGTTGTCCGCGTCGGTCCTCCCCTCAGCTCCCTGCCGTGGCGTCGTCGTCGTCGTCATGCCATAGGCCCATGAGGTGAGGCTTCGAGTGGTTTGGGGTCAAAATTGTCGAGGGGATTGATGAGGAGTAGAGGTTATGGGAACGGGTGTGGAAGAGGAGGGCGCGGTAGCCAGTATATGGGCAGTCGCTGGTACAGAGTGAGGAAAGGATGGAGGGTGTGGAAGCGCAGAGCGTGAGGGGGTGGGTTGAACAGGCCGTAGAGGATTTTGATGCAGAGAACGTCTCTCGAAAGCTGGAAAAGATGAATGAGGGAGCGTTGGTGGAGAAACGGCGACTTACAACATCTTTGAAGAGACCCGCGTGGGTAGGCGTCTATCCGTCCTTGGCTGCCCTTCCCTTGCGCATGTCCACGCATAGTTCTACGAAGCGAATGAGGATGGGTTCGAGTGGAGGGCCGGTCTGTCTCCTCTGGAGTCTGGGAGCAAGTCTGCTGAATGGTAAACATGCTGATTTTATAGAACATCACATCAAAAGTGTGTAAGGTTTTGGGGAGAGGAGTTCTATGCATCAAGGACCGACCGGAGAATCAGCACCAGCACAAGGAGAGAATAAGTAGATGAAAAACACATACAATGTTCTTGCTAGTGAGTGCATCTGGCTCCCATTCCCGCCCGAGAATACAGTACTTGCGCACACTCCAAGGGCGATGACCAGAATGGTGAGTGAACTTCCGCCGTCCGACGGTCAATGGAAGAAAGGTCGATTGTTCCGACGTTCAGCGGGGTCGAAATCGAGGCTGAGTCGTCGTCGTTTCTCGGGCGACGACGTAGGCTTTGGTTGTGCTTGGGACACAAGGAGGTAAGTACGCTCGAGTGAACGATTAGAAATTGGTTATAAGTATACTGTACTCGCTAGTATTACGCTACGCAGCCCCTCACCAAGCCCTACTACCCTACTACTCCATCCCGGCACCCTCTCTCCTCACACTCTCCCTCATCCCCAGCCCTGCACCTTCGAGCCCATCCAACACCGCGCAGAGACTGTTGGAACGTCGAGCGATAATATTCACCCACCTGTCGAAGGAGAAGAATCTCGAGGATAGAAAGTGCAGTGAAGATGCAGATGAGGATGTCGTGATTCAGTGCATCCAGAGAAATCGACATCTATTCGTAGCTTGGCTTGCCCGACGAGGTAGCAATATCAATAATGTTTGATCATGAGTGGGTGGTTGAGAGTAATCACCGTCCAAAGAGGCAAGTCTAGATTAGAGTCTTGACCAAGCTAGTAGAGGCCCCAAAAGAACCAACAAGACACCAGCTCTCTTCTCGACTACAGTATCAGTCGCGCGTCCCTGCATTCCTGCAAAAGTTCCACGACAAAGTCAAAGGCATCGCGACAGAAGAAGACGAAGACCAACCACAATACTGACGACGGATCAGGCAGACCTCCCATCCCCGTTCGCCCAGCAATCCCACAGCGCCCGAGTGATGATCCCACGAGTGCTGACGAAGACGAGGGCGACGAGAAATCGCAGGTCGTCGTGTTGAAAGCGGGGAAACATCTCACAGAACGAGAGGTGGAGAACGAAAGACAGAAAGGTGACTTTTCTCAAAGTGCATTAGAGCATTCGAAGGCAAACATCGTTTGAGGCACATTGGTTTTGACAAAGATGATCGATGATGGCTCCTGCTTTTTTGCACTGAGCCACAAGCTTTGAAAAGTGTAAATACGACGAATGGCACACTGATATTTGACATACGAAGGCATCCCTGGTGGATGGTTTGTTGGCCCAATGCGTGAACCCAATCGTTGCATCATAGCCAATAATTTCATCTGCGCATATAGTGAGCACGAAAACGTACTGAACCTCGTGCATATACTCACACTGGTCTTTGAAACTCATTGGAACACCATGAAGTGGCCCTCACAGCCTTCCCGTGCGGACGAACTCTTCATCCAGCTCTTTCGCCCGATTTTTCGCGTCTTCGAAGAGCACTAGAGGGAGAGAATATGCAATGGTCGAGAAGGTGCGCGAACATTAGCACTGCGAGATACAATGTGGGGAACTGTAGAGGGGGAGACCAAGGCAATCAATCTCAACAACGCTTTATTGGAGTCGAGGTACGCACATAGTGATGGACGTAGGTGACGCGACCCATGATGAAGAACGGGACTGTTGGGTGGGTACAAGCCCGTCAGAACATGTCAACCGAACTTTGCACAAATGACCCACCGTAATGCAAAAACCAGCCATAGAAAGCAATCTTGCCGCCGTACAAAATGTGACCCCACCCCTCTATCAGAGTGTCGCATCAAAAAAAAAAAAAAAAAAAAAATCGCATATAGGCACACTACACAGGAACGAGACCACTCACGCGCATCCAAGTCGACGAATTTGCGCTGCTGACGCAACAGGTAATACCCTAGCAACAACAGCGACGCAAAGATGCTCGCCGTCCCACCAATGATCGGCGTTCTCAACAAATACTAGTATTTGGGTTGATGTCTCCCCACCCGCACATCCGCAGGCCCACGAACGCCGAGCTCGTCTCGGCCACGGTGCAGATCGTAGTCATGCACATGGTGGAATGCTCGGATGACTTGTCCACAAGTCTGGCGATGAACTGGAGGCAGAAGCTAACTTCATACTGTGAGAGTGTGTGGTGTGGGTCTCGCATGCCTCCGAGAAGCCTAGCAACGCTGGCCATGTGCTTGAACTCCTCCATCAACAGCCATTCGTCAATATTGAGTGTTCCGTTATCTAGGGAGACAAGTCGATCGAGGAAAATGAGTCTAGTGTCGACGTCTGAGGCGCGGAAGAAGGTGCCCAGGTTGATGAGGATGAGAGGTACTACGGATAGCACCCATCTTGAGTTGGACTGTGCTGCTTCTGGAGCAGCATCAGACAAGAGACTGTCAATGAGAGCATACACCAGTTGAATGCGATGGGCCGGGTCGATGGTGTCCACTTCGAGGCCGTGCTCGAATAATGTGCGAAGGAAGAGTGCAGGCCCTTGCTTGACAGAGTTGACTCCCCGCAGTCCGCAAAGTTGGTGAAGAACAGCCACGCAGGTCTGCCGGACGCGCTTTCCAGCCACCACAAGAGAGGGTGGAACCGGCGTTTGTGACAAAATCAAATCAGCACAGACGAAGGTGTCCGCTATCGCTACGACCGCAGAGCGCATGGACCGACTGGTGGACACCGAGAGCGGCTCGAGACGCAGGACAAGGGGTAACAGTTCGACAGCAAGCAACATCAATTGTTCCACAATCCCTGGCTCTCGTGGTTGTGTCATGGTGCGGCATCTATGACGTGGAAGAGTACGCCCTGTATACCCCCTCTCCACGCCGTTTCGAATACATTCCAGTCTCCTCCTTCCTTTTCCTCAAGTTCATGGAAAATAATAGCGACGGCGGCTCTTAAACCACGCATCCGGCAAGAGTCGAAGGGTGAAGTATCCTTCCGAACGAGTTCCTCCATCGCGCCGAGCAGCCCATCCTCAACTATTGTGGCTGCCCTGTGCAACGAAATACGCTCCTCCTCATTGATATACGTCAAGGAGAATGGCTGCCAAGACCGCAAGCACCTGACAAAGTCCCAACTGAGATAACATTGAGGTTCGTTGACGAGGTTCAATATGATATTTTCCGCATGAATGCCCGATTGAGCGGGTGGGTCGTTGTCTATGGTCATGCTTTCCAGCCGGAAGATCATTTGGCGGAGTAAGAGTAGATGATTGACAATCTGAAGTTATAGTCAGCACACACCGGGATAGTCTGCGAAATAAAAGTACTTCGCGGTAGCCCGGAATGTCCTGCCATAATCTCAATACTCCCAGCGTCCGTTCTCGACAGTGGTCGTTTGGAAGACTATCCGACCAAGAATGTGTATCTTGAAGACGAGAATGGGGAGAATGATCAGACGGAGAACCCGAGCTCCCCGTGACGTAGTTGGCAGCGCTGGGAAATACAGGACATCAGTTGGGAACCGGTAAACTATATGCGCCACTTGGCCTTACGGTGGACATCCGCAAATCGCCAAATTTAAATTTATCCCAGAGATCCTCGGTTGTGTAGACCCGCAACCGCGGCGACGAAGAATCCTACCCATTTGACCCTGTGCGGTCGACGTTAATCAATGGGCCATTTCAATCACAACTGACAAACTCACCTCGTCACACAGCCAATGAAGACACCCGTCAGAGCAAGCCACATCCACCAGTCAAACGAAAACGAGCTGTGAAACACTAGTGTGAATGCTATCAAACGAAACACCCGGCCGGCTTACTGGTATTGTTGATTATGAAACTTGGTGAGGAAAAAGACGGTAGTGAACGTGAAGAATAACAGCATAGAATCCAGGAGGATGAACCCGCGAGATCATACAACGTCTGCAAGAATCAAACACGGATTACCGTAAAACGACCAAGTCAAATAGAACATGCGCGACACGCACCACCTCATGCCCAACTCGACCGCAGTATACCACCCGAGGAGCACGAGGGCAATCCCATACGTCGCCACGATCACCCGCATGGCCACGTACGGCACGCTCGCGGGATATACCTCTCCGCTCTTGAACTCAAAGTTGCTGTCGTGGCCCGTGACAAGCCCGGCGAGCCCAACGAGCATCTTTCCCAGCGGCGGGTGCACGTCGAAATGAAACTCGCGCTTGAGGTAGTGCGACCCAAACTTGCCAAAGTGTGCTTCGTCCCAGGTGACCGTGTTTGCCAGGACGATCTTGTAAAAGCGTGTCCAGCAGGAAAGAAGGGTATATACCGCAGGAGGAACGTGTTCCCAATTTTGCTGGATGAATTCGGACTGTGGAAAGAGACATTCGTCAGTCCACCTGAACGGCGGGTGCTGCGGAGCGACAAAGCCCCAGTGCAGAGGAACGTACGATGGACGTGGGCGGCGGTGAATACGCCTTGTGTATCAGCCCGCTGTTAATTCGACCCGTTGCGAACCTTGGCTTCGAAAATACATCCTTCCCCTCGTCGTCGTACCCCGCCGCCTGTTCTTTCTCTCGCCGCTCATAAACCCCCACTGCTGCTGCCGGGCCCTCGCGATGCGTCGTCTTGTTGACGTGTCCTCAGACACATAGTGCAGAGGCAGAGTCTTTTCGTGCTGCGTGGTCGAGGTTGTCTAGGGATGTGGAGTTGGCAACGGGTTAAAAAGGATACGAATCCTCCTGAAATTCAGATGTGACGTTCGGCATCGATGTGCAGGGTGGTTAGCTGAGTACCAAAGTTTATTTCTGGGGTGGCTTCCGGCCACTCTTTAGGGTCGTTGGTGAGTTGGCACTAGCGCCTGCATTCTCTGATTTGAATTGCTGAGCCCTGTCATTCCGCGAGGCTTGTCTACCAAGGCCAGAGACATTTTGCGGCTTCACCATGTGCGAAACAGATGACTCGGTGGGCGACTGGGGAGGTTTCTTCAGCGCTGGCGGGCGCTCCTTCTATACTGCAACAATGTTGCGGACCGAAGTCAGGGGGCAGCGTGGAGATGTCTGCGGTCGACGTAAGGAAGAAACGGTCGGTGAAATGGCAGATGAACTCGCCGTGCTCCTATACATGGGTTCTAGGGTTGGTTCGGGAGGAGGTGGCGGAGGAGGGTCACTTTTCCGAGAACGGCGGGTCATGCGTTGCGGAACGGGTCTGTTGATGAATATCCTCATGTGGAGGTGGGGCCTCTAGAGGTGGCGGAGGGGAAGGTGACGGAACACTATGTCCCGTCGGTGGTCGCCTGTGATAACTGTAAGCCGAGAAGCGGGCAAACCAGGACAGAAAGGCAAACCAGTCAGGATCAAACTCTCCACCAGGACCATACTTGGACTTCATCATCATGAAGTATCCGAACTCGCTGCAAGGTGGGTAAGTATCGAGCTCAGATGCTGATGAGCGGTCACGTACTGTTGGATGTTGCGACGCTCCTCACACAGCTTGCCGACCTCGCCCAAGAGCATGGGTAGCGAGCGCCCTGCTAAAATCATCGAGATACTGTAGAGCTGACGTTGGCTACTCCATCAATGACTTGAGCAAGTATATCATACCCTTTGCATGTTATAAGGGACTTATTCGTTCGCGGTGGTGCGGATAGCATCGATGATTTCACGCTGTCGGCTGCCATCTATTCTCTGGCCTAAAATCCCATGAATGAGCAATGCAGGTCGTTGATAAATCGAACCACTAAAAGTGAACATTTGGTTCGCCAGTCCTTGCTCTTCCTCGCGTTGTCCTCCAAAAGACGTGAAACCATGACCATCTATTCCTGCATCTGTCCATCCCGCTCCTCCTTCCAACGTTGCTTATCCGCCGTGCTCATTCATAAGAGCCTTCTTCTCTTCGCAGAGGGCCCGGTGTTGTTGGACCATGTTGGTTAGGTCGGCCAATTGGGCGCGTAGCGCTTCGTCTCGTTCTCATGCATATCCCTATAGACAGTGAGATCTTGTCAGCATATACGTATGATCGAGGCCCGAGCCACGCACGCGGCGGAGGGGGGAGGGGGAAAACGTACTCTTCGAAGAAGCTATTGAGCTTGGTCTCGTAGATATCACCGAGACCCTCCCTGGTGATGTTGATGACGTCCCTGTTTTTGTAGTTGCGCTCTTTAGCGACGGCGTCGATCTCGGTGTAGTCGTCGTTGTCGGGGACGGCAATCTTCCACTGGAGGACGCCAATGTTGGCGAAGGTGGCGTTGTCGACAGGGATGCCCGAGTCGTGGGGAAGACGCTGGTCTCCAGGGAGGTTGTCGAAATGGTAGGCACGTATCAAACTGGTTGAAATGTATGGCTCGTGGTCGACGCGATGCTCGTGAGTGGACGCATGGGATCGGGTTCTTCAAGGACATGGAGGCGAGAACGACAACAAGCGAACTGGGGCTGTGAAGTCAACCCGATTTGTTCGCAACATCAGGATTCAAGTTGGCAGTTGGCACTGACTCGGACGGCAAATTGGTTGTCGTCAGAGATGAAACTACGGAGAAAATTGTACATGGTTACTCCAACAAAATACAGGACGATTCGTAAGCTGCGACGCTGGAAGCGAATGGGAGATGAGCAGGACGCCTTAGAAATACCTCAAACGCCTCCGAGCAACGTTTGTAATCCCCCGTCGCATTCTTCGATAAGTCGACGAGGGCCGTGCACCTGCCCATCTCCGCGGCATCCCCAGTCCCTCCGCGCAAAAAATAGAACGAGTTACTTATTTGCAGCGCCGTTTTCCCGACGTTGTCGACCGAGTGAACCGTGGTCGGGGATTGGTGATACTCGAAGGCGTCCTGAGCATTCGTGATCTTGCCGGCTTCTTGTACCTGAAATTCGAGGTAAGCGACGATCTAGAGGTTAAAATTAAATCAGTGTGAGAGAATATTATAGTGTGACTAAGATACTCACCCATGCGACGACCTGCGCTGCCTGACCCGGCGTAGCGACCTCGAGCGGAGTCCAGCGGTCGGATTGGTCCTTGAGAAAACCGAACCACCCCGGGTAGAGGGGGTCGTAAAGCGCGGCGTGGATGACGTTGGTTAACGCCGTGTTGCCGAAGTACTCAAACTGTGTGATAATATTGATGAGATTTATAAATAAATCGATAAAATTAAAACCGCTTACCTCGGATGCCGGCTGATCGTCAAGAGTCGGGCTCTGGTGTAAGAGCCCGAGTGCCAGGGAGCGATCGTTGAGAAGATTCTTGAGTTGCGCACGGTACTTGGGCGTGAACTTTGAGGCGTCGGGGAGGATACCGACGCAGTTACCGTAGTCGTGTGGCGAAGAGACCGTCGCGGCCTGCTTGTGGCAGTGGGTCCTGAATTGGACCCACCCGGCTGTAAACTAAAGCGTGATCAGTAGGTCTCGAGTCAAGAACAAGAAATTAGCGACCTACCGAAGCTTTAAGCGCGTTCATAAAATCCACGTTCGTCGGTGTCGTGTCGACGATGCGTTCGACGACCATAAGGCCGTCCTTTGGGTGTAACGCGCTGTCCGACAGCGTGGGGACGTCTAGGGTGAGGGTAGCTAGAGACGATCGATTAGAATGTGAAAGGATAGAAGAAAAAAGATGAAACGTACCCAGATCCCAAACGCCGCTCGAGATCGTGTCCTGGCGATCGATCGCCTCTTGATAGACCTTCGAAAACAAAGTTTTGGACGGCTCGCGTCCGACCAGCTTGCGGGACATGCGTTGCCAGAGACAATTGTTGATGTCGAGCGCGAGCAGGGCCCAGAATTTGGCGCCGACCGCCACGAGTAAGTGATAGAGATACGGGGTGCCGGGGTGATGGACGAAGACGCGGATTTGTTGGGGTCGTGGCTCGGGATCGATGGTATCCGCGACAAGAGCCAGCGGACTTGGAAATGAAGAAGCCGTGGATTCCGTAAGTGGGGAAGGGTCGTTGTGGTTTTCGAGTGACGCGATGTCGATGAACCAGCTGGCGCTCTCGGCGTCGAGATTCGCCAGCTCGGCGAATCCGGGGAGAGGGGATGGGGTAGTAGATAGTCGAGTCGTGTTGGATAGGATCGCGAGCCGCATCGCGGCCGACGCTGTGATGATCGGCGTTCTTCGCTGCTGGACGGGGTTATGGACTTCGTGGATTTCGTCTAAGGCGTTGTCAAACGCAGCAGGAGAGGAGACGACGTGTGGAGATGTCATGATTAGTGGCCAGCGGGGAGAGAAAGATGTAAGCGCACCGATTGAATCAGAGACCGGTGGCTTAATATACCTTATACTGAATCCGATTTGATTCGTCGAACCTGTCACGGTCTCGTGTGACATAGCGAGGCGTTGTATAAGTGCCTCGAGGCGACCCTGACTCAAATGATTCAACTGAGCTTGTCGGAGTCGTCCCGGACACCGCGCTGCCCCTCAGCATACGCTTCTCGATCCTTCCCATACTGCCCGCTCCCGCCCACCCACCTTCAAGCAAACGATGGATGGGATGGCACGCATACGGGTGAGGCGAACAAGTTGACTCACCACACGCGATCGCCTCCGCACATCCAACACGTAAAACGTAAAACACGCCCACCCTCAGCACACGGTTGTTTTTCATTTCATCGGACCAGCGGTTCGTCGAAGCCTTCACTTAGCCGATTGTCCCTCACTGATCGCCGTTTTCAGTTGTCGAGACCCCACTTTTTCTTCTTTCCCCAATTTCACTCGCTTGTCCCCGGCCTCGCCCTTCCCACGATCGCTTCGAAATGACAAATTGACGGCCATGATGTGACAGAACGATTACACTTCACTGGAGTAGTGACGTATCCGCCGCATCCACCGCTACCACCATCACCATCATTCCCATTGCTGCCTCCAACCATGCAGACCCTCTCTTCACCTTCCAGCGCTCTATTACGTGCACGGCATCTTCCACCTTGTCCCGCACTCCGTCCACTGTCCAGCGTGCCTTTGGCCAAGGTAATTCCCCTGCTCCTTTTGGCCTCATTAGTATCTGTATTTCAAAATTCTTATCATTCGCACCGCCTCATCCGAAGAGTGGTCCCGCTTCCTACGAGAACGTTAAGAACCAGAACGAGCAGATACCAAGGGTATATTCACAGCCTGTCATAGTAAGTTTTCTATCTTGCCTGCCTCTTATGTATGCTTCTGACATCAGACTAACCGCCTTTGCATTTCCCATCTCGCGCTGGCATTACATAGGCAAACTTAGGGGAACCTCCCGGATCATCATTTGGTACGACCTGTGAGAGAATCGAGAAGTTCGATATCTACCTATGTATCTTTTTTTTTTTCAGCCGCCGCACAGTCCCGGGGCTCTGCCTATTCCATCTGGCTAAGTACCCGGCGTTGTACCTGTCGCTGGCAGCCCCGCCCCAGCTTGCGCCTCACCAAATATGCCGCCGACCCCACTCCCCCTTGAGGCGGGCGACCGAGGGCCGATTCCCGTTCACCGATCCCCTATTTCTGTTCCGACGCGCTTACCAAGGGATCCCACCGTTGCCAACCACCCACAGGCGCCGCCTGGGACGGGGCCTGTCCCCATACATCGGACAGGTTCTAGTGCGAGTGCGAGAACGCCTCGCATGGTTGTCCTAAGCGGCTATGTTATACTTGATGCTCCTATCGTCGGGGTAGTACCTCATCACATCCACGTATCTCCGTTCGCGCATAGTCCTGTGCGTCCTTCGCGTTCTCATGAAGTGTCGCGTTTTCCCCTATCGGCATCCGTATCGAAAACGGTCCCGGGATCGACGACGGCGCCCCACTCCCATATTACATTGGCGATCACTACTATTCACCGGATGACAGGGACTGCTATCGCGACAATCCACACAGGCCTAGCTGTCGTGATCCAGATAGGTATCACTCGAACGAGTATTCTCCAAATGACCCACGGCGGCGTTCAGTAAGGCGCCATCCTAGTTGCCGTTCCGAACGCGAACGCGACCATCCTCAGAAACAGGAGAACGTGACCCTGGTAATCGACGTGCTGCACGCATCTGGAAGTACTCGCAGACCAGAATCTGAGGGGAGTTTAGTACATTTAGGGCTCTTCCCCACCCCGCCCCGCCCACTTCTCCATTACCTCCTACTATTATTCGGTTGGGTGGCGAACCCCAAACACTTAAGCATCACCACATTCCCATAATGTACTTACGTTAAGTTCGTTCTATCATAGATCACACCTTCACACCTCCAGGAAGCCACGTAGAGCCCTGCATGGAGCGCGAACCCTTAGTTATCGGAGGTCCTCCCACTCGGGAACTTGGACACCGTCGGCTATGGGAAACCGACCGAGTTCTCAACGCCGGGAACTTGGCCGCGCGAGCCAGTCGAATCAACCGAAGACGCACCAGAAAAGCACCGCCATCCCTCGTATTCACCCACGCCCCGAGATGATTAATAACCGTCTCCAAGCACACCTCCGGCATGTGTGGAAGGGAATAAATCGCGACCACCAAGCGAGATGAATTACCACATCCCGGAGCTAGTTGCGCAGATGGGCCTAGAACAGTTGGATGAAGCTGAGGGTCAGTTGATGTGCCTCGCATGTCAACTCATACTATGATACAGGGTAATTCTGAATACCTCAAGACCGTTGCTGTAAACTGAGAGGCTCCATCATTGTTGTCGTCGAAAGAAAAAAAAAAAGAAGAAAGCAGACACAATGTATACATACTTGCTATCTATACATATTTACTCGACGCTCGAATCATGTGTTGACACAGACAACAACGTAATCGAGTGGGCGTCAATATTCTTGTGGAATTTGTTTTGCAAGTCCTCGGACAAACGATTCGCGACTCCTGGGCATACTATCATAGGCATAAATAGAGCCTCTCTTGTCAACTTACATTTCACCAATTTACCCGTACTGTTTCGTCCGGCCGTCGACGAATGACATCCATACATATGACCCTACCAATTATGGGACATTCGACCATTTCGATTTTCTGTCCTAGATGCAATACAACGGCCTACGGGCAACCCTGGACCCCATCAGGAAAATGGGGTGGTGTTGATATGACCAGATAGATGAGCTCAGCTGTTGTGATATTGCTATCATATTATAAGGGTTTATCTATCATTACAACCAAAGTGTAACAAAGGCAGATAGCTATAA
>JBBPNU010000269.1:0-20730 GCA_038091055.1 Leccinum angustisporum
GAGTGCAAGCCGTTCCGCGAGGAGCTGCGTATACTCGTTCCCATCCTTGATCACCAATATTGCAGAAATAAGTGTCATGGTCGATGGAGTAGCGTTTGTGATCAATCCGGGATTCCTGAAGCAGAGCGTATACAATCCTCAAACGGGTATGAGTTTGCTGGTCGCTGGTCGTTCATTGCGGATCCTGACCGCCGAGGCGACAACTTTAGGCGGTTGAACGTCGGTCTGCCGCATCTTTCAGAACAACGTTTCTCAAGCAGCTCTTCCTCTTCTAACAATGTTCGTTGGTCTTACACCCGTTTTGATCGCACTGCGCTTCGAAGCCAGGTAGAGCTTCTCGCGCACCCTTGTCAGCCCCGGCTGAAGTAACGACCACACAGCGCACACAATCGTGTGTGTTGTGTAGTCGTTCCTGCACAGAGCCTGGGCCTTACCTTTCTGCACTGTACCCGCAGTGCGGGTGGGTGCTCTTAGTTAGTACTTAGAGAGGGTAGTTATGTGCATTGTATCCACCTAACCACTAAATCCCGCACACGATGTTCCAAAAATCCCGCACACATCTTAAGTAATCACTAAATCGCGCCCACTATCTAATATTCACTGCGGAAACGAAATCCTGGTGGCAGCTAAAACAGACGTAGTTTATGTTATAATTAGACGTCTGATTATACAAAACGAAAATCAGACTAAAACCTGACCTATTCGAGTTGACTTTCTCCGCCTCTTTCCACCAAATGTCTGATTCGGTCTGATTTTCCCACCGTGCCACACCCAGAGATAAACAAGATCTTGAGATTTGGGTTGCAAAATACTCAATTTCACAAGTGTCTCCTCGACGATCTCCTTGCCAAATACGGACGACCGGCCAGGCTGTCGGGTTCACTGCAGGAGCCACACATGACGCAGTGACTCGTGTCTTAGAAACAAGACGAGAATACCAAGTTGTAGGGGATCTCGCACTGTCGCACACCGACGTCCCCAAGGCTGACATCCAAATGCCAAGATGTACGCTACGTTAGCCGCCGGCTGTACCAAGTACGCACAGCCGCTTCGCACCGCTTTCGATCGCGATCGGCGAGGCGGGCGCGGCGTGCGTCATGCGATGCGAGGCTCAGCGCCAGCACTCAGCTCAGCTTGACTTGCGCAGTGGCTTGCGGCGTCGCGGCGAGCTCACCTCAGCATCGGCGTGCGCCCGGCACGGCTTGCTGTGCGGAGTCAACGGTTCGTGAGGCTGCCTCATGGGAGGGCCGGAAGTGCGGAAGCACGGTCAGTACATCATCACCACAACGAGGAACGTACAGGTCGCTCACCAAGTGTGCTGTCTGACAGCGGAATGAAAATGTGCTGTGGTCAGTGACCGCAGCCATCCTCGATGAGGTGAGTCCTGACAACGGAGCGATGCAGAGTGGGCGAAGGCGGGAAACGCATGTGGTTGGGTTACTTACGACGTGCCGCACGTTCAAGTTGCCGTTGTGCCGTCGAAGTTGTCGCACCAAGTTGTTGCGTTGTACTACGTTATAGGGGGTTTGGGGTGCCTTTGCACAACTTAAACCGTGACGAATTCAAGTTGAGCAGAACTGGGATTGCAAGATCGTTGTAGAATGAGCCATGCGGACCCATATGCAGTGACTACACAAATCTTTACTGATAGTAGCTCCACGTCCGAAGGCCCCAGCGCGCTTGTTACTAAAAAAATCGCGCCTATTTTTTGGGGTTTGGGACGTCATACCTACGTGCTTAAATATTCGGACTTCGGAATTCGACAGCTACGGCGTCGGTGCTCAGTATCACGAATGCAGAATCACATAGTATTTTTTTTTCATGGCTCCGTGCTGATGGAGGATGTTTGTTCAGAGTGCTGAAGAAGCAGTGTCCAAACTCGCTGATCACACGGGAGCTGAAGATCATGAGCGTCTCGGTGATGCGAGGAGATGACTGCATCTTTGTCTTGTATACAAATACATTTTTCAGTTGTTTCATGTCCTTATAAACGGGTCATTCTTTATCGTTGTCCAACTATACTAGCAAGCTTTTCCCAACGGCAGGGGGGAAGGAAGGAATTCATACTATACTTCTTGCTATCGCTGTGACAGGCATCTCCAGGGTCCAGGATTGCCCGTAGGGCTGTAGTATCTCCCTGGAGTCAGGGACTTGGCGCAAGCGCGCCGTTACAATTTATGTAATGCTGAATAATGCCCGTTGACCTCAAGACTCAGAACAGTGTTCGCAGTAACGACGAAGTGTAATATGCATGGCGAAGACACATACATCGCAATCACAGTCATGCTAATAGTATAAACACCCCCTTGACTATCTTTATATCTCCTCTGTCTCTCCTATTGCCTCTGGTACAACACGACGTCGGGAGGTCGAATGTTCATCTCGAGAGTTAGTCTGAGCACGCCGGCGCTTGCCTTTGCCAGATGAGGGCCAACTCGTATGCTGGGATGTAACTCCTGAGGTAGACCTGGACTGAGATGGGAGGTATGGGCTCATTGACATCACAGGTGCGTCGAAACCCCGGTTTGAACTCTTAAGCTCTTCATATGTTTGACGACCACGGATAATGTCTTCCTCTGTGGGACAATCCTGGCTAGCCGGGATGGCGTCGCGCATATCCCGAAGTATCTGAATGAAGATTTCGTGGGTAATAGTCGGCATCGGCGGAGTCGCGGTGGCATCCGTCGGTGATTCCGGTGATTCTGAATCCGTTGATTCAGATATGGTCCATCTAAAGTGATCACGGAGACGGTTCAGGCCTTTTCTGAATGTTTTTCCAACATGACCTGACGAGAAATATGGACTCAAGCTGGTAAGGAGTGCGCTGTGCGGCAAATCACATTTCCATGCGAAAATCGATTCGGTGCTACAACCATGAACACCAGGTGTGGCCCAGGCCGGGACCCCCCTTTTCCCTTTGGCCTCATCTAGAGGCATGCGGAAATCGGACTGCCAATGGCTCTTGCCCTGGTTGGCTGAGTTCCAAAGTCGGCGTTTGAGGTAAGGACCATTCAAGTTGACGCACGTGATCCATAGGAGCCAGAAGAACGACTCGAGGTCGTGGTGGACTTCATGACGCACTTGACCCTGCAATCCTTCGGGGGAGAGGAGCTCTGCCGCCAGGAAGGGGTAGGTGCCCTGACGACCAAAGATCGTTATATGGGGGTATAGAAAGAAAAGAATGCTCTCACCGTTACTGTTCCAGTCAGCTTATCGTGTCGACTCGGGTCACGGATCTCTGCTAAACCCCAGTCGCCTAAGATGCCCGCCCTTTTGGTATATGCTCCATCTTGTGGCCAGTCAGGAACGACGTTTTCGGCGTCCGGATTAGACACCATGAACCAGACATTGGTATCACTGATATCACAGTGCAGCACATTTTTCCTTAGGCCGTTGAAATGTCCTGTTGGAACGATGATAATTATCATCGTTGGAAGCCGTCAAACGCATAGCTCACCCGCAATAGCACACATCAAACCGTTCAAGAACTCGCGGCGACATGAGAACCACGCGAGAGAAGTCCCGCAAGTCTTAGATAGAACACGAATATGGAACCTTGGTTCGTATTCCATAGGATTGGTGAATCGGGACAGGATATTCTGGGTGGTATCAGCAGACGGTTGTCCTTGTGCATCAGAGTCACCATCTTGCGACGGGGGATTATGAGAAGGATTGCAGCAATTAGGTATTTCCGAAGCTGCAATGACAGGTATCCCGGGGAGATTCTTATTGTAATCCCAAATATCTTCAATATGAAGGCAATCACGAAAGATACCGAATTTGTCACTTTGTCCAAAGATGGAAGCTTCTTCCTCGTTCGCGAAAGGGTTGGAATCTTGGGTAATAAGGTGGTTATGAATGTCGATGTCATTGGTTCCTTCGGGTAGCCAAGAGTCCTTGAGAACATAACTGCATTTTTCCGAGGACCCAAGCTTTGAGCACAGAGAGACCTTGGTGCCCCTCCCCATTATAGACACGCTTTGGAATAGCTTGACAGGAGTAACGAGCATCTTCAAACCCTCAACATAGAGTTCGAAATAGCCATTGCCGAGGTCGATGAAATTCTCATCAAAACCATGACAAGTAGAGTCAACAAAAGATAGGTTGAGGAGGACTTTGATAAACCGCAAGGGTTCATGGTGGATGTCGAACCGTTTAGAATGGATGATAGCGCCGCGAATATAGAGCGCCAGTTGAAGCTGAGAGCCGCAGAGACAGCATCCAATGACAAATCGACGATTGGCCTGGGAGGCCGTAACCAAACCAGCTATCTCTACCTGCTGGCGCTGCGCAACGTCGAAGTCGTGGACCTGCTTCTTCACTTCGCAGTACATAATGATATCTCTGAACGAGACAGATCCCCCGTGCTGTAAATTCTTGTTGACGAGGATGATGTCCGGTTTCCTCAACCCCTGTATCATGGATTCCGCATGGGAACGCCAGGCATAGAGAGACCAAAGGCGTTGCCACTTGGCATTCGTGTGAAGAGCAGCTTTAAACACCTGCAACAAATGTAACCCATTAGCTTGGTCGTTTGTAACTACCGGCGATAGTACCACTCACCTCATTGAACAAGGCCGCAGTTCGTTGCTCAACCGAGGGATTGTTGATAACACAGGCATTCTCATCCCTCACACAAACCTGGTCAAATCTCCATTTCTTATCCGAATACAATCCGTCGCGCTCAAGGACATCGTATATCTTTTTGAAATCGATGTCAGGACCCAGGAGTTGGTCACGTTGACTCGTCGAATTGGAAATGAGTGGGAAGAACTCGAGGGGATCCACGACGGACACTCGAGAGTTGAATATGTCCTCGGAGACTCGGCGATCCATTGCATGGTGTTGAAAGCCGTGTGGGCCCTCTTCCATAGGTGGCAAGAAGGAGTTGAGCTATGTTTGAATGAAGAAAGGGTTAGAAAATGAAAGTCGAAGAGCGAACAGGAACCCACGGAGAGTGATTTTTGACGCATGGATAGAACTCGGATTGTCTGTATGACGACCAGCCAGCAACAAATAGACTCGATTGAAAATCGAGAGGCAACACAGCAGATTTGTGGTGGTTGGGAAGCAAGGATCAATGATCGGCGCCCGAAAGTCGCCCCATCACTCTTGGAGATCTCTCCTCCGATTCAGGGCACCCTTCTAGAAGATGATCTGAGTCGCTATTTCAGGGCCTCACTACCGGCAAGCCAGGCGGTCCACACGTGATCCAGTTGAAATGAAAATTCGATGATTGGGATCTCGAACGATACGGTACAGTATCGCAATCACAAATAACAACACTTGTGTGAACAATGTTTTCTTATTTTCCGGGTAGGCTGCCACTAGTACTGTGACTCGCTTATAATAGATACTTAGGATGTATGAACTTCGACGTAACGTACGGGGAGCCCGTAAGGACGTAATGTACGTACGCACTGAGAAGCCAGGTCGCCCAAATGGAGATAGACTGCTATAAGTCAGCCGCAGAAGATCCGGTGTTTTTGAGATACGCTGCAACACATGGTGTTGTTTCTGGGGTCCGTGTGAGCTGCTGAGTTTGTCGGCTCAGATTTTGCAAATTGCTTGCAGCCCCTCGAACCCAGCTTTCCTGCATTCAGACAGCAAGTTTCAAATTTCACCCTCCATGTCTCACGTTCCATCGCCCCTGCCGACAATGCTTGACAACACTGCCACTTCTGCTCCCGAAATGAATATCAACCAAGACGAATTTAGCTTGCTGTGTCGTATTCTCAGCTTGCGCTGGGCAGATGTTGCCGCTATTGCAGAAGGTTTACGCCTTTTAGATATGTTTGGACTCCTTCCGGTGCACCTGCAGGCAGCAACGGTTAACCTGCATACGTTATTGGGCGGTATGGCGGCTGAGCTTCCTGAGGTGAGCCTCCAAGATCGCCAGTTCGTCAACCGACCAACCGCCCGCTAATTCGGGACTTAGGCCCAATTGGAGCCCACGCTTTCCACTGGCACCGAATGCACCTCCCCGGTCAGCACCTGGCCCACCCCACCTAGCACCCCTTTCAGCCTTGTGCCGTATAGACAATCAGCTTGCGTGGCCCCATCTGAGCTCGACAATGACTTCGTCAATACCTTAAGGAGTCCTTTGTCCGGGCCGCAATCTCCTCTTTCCTGTTCGACCGCCGGCAACTCTCACCTGCAATCAGTTTGTGTGGACCCCTCTCAGCTCGGAACTCGATTATCTTCTCCAGACCTACCGCAACCGCAACCCCCACGTCGAGCACGCCAATCGAATATCCTCGAAGTTGCCGGGGGCGAGGTTCTGCCCAAACGCCCTCGTGCCAACAAGGATTGTACTCGTGGCACAGTTCCACTCAAGAATCCCTCGCGCAAGAAATGGGGATACCGTCTCAGCCCTTACACGTCATCTTCTGACCAGGTGGATGGATTAGTTGCAGAACTGGCAGCGGCACACTGGGGGTCTTCAGTATATGACGTGGAAACGTGGGTTTCAAACGTCCGACAGCTTGTAGGCGAGCAGACGGACATGTTCCAAGACCAGAGCCTGTGTTCGGTTGTGCTGCGATGCGCATGTCTTCAGGCGCGCGACATCCAGGTCAACTTTCTGTCGATGATCAATCTCATCCAGCTGGTCTGCAAATGTCAGAGGTAAGGTACCGTATTACTGGGGAAAATATACATCTAAAGATGACTGCACTTCATCAGCATCCGTCGATCCAAGAGGGCCGCCATTTCTCTTTCTCAGATCTACTACAACGAACTTCGTGGTTTACCTGGTGGCCCTGTCTTGTCAACTTTCTTGGATTGGCATGCTACTGGCAGTCGATTTGCTGCACTAGCAGGAGCAGGCTCTGTGTATCTCTTGGTACTGATCGCTGGGCTAGGTTTGCGAGTGGCTATCGGATCTATGTCGGGCAACGCGCCGTTTGACCTAGCTAGTATCATACGGGCACCAGTTAAAGGTGTATTGTATAGTGCTGCCATATATCCTGGACTGACTCAACGTTCATGAAAGCTGATCACCGTCAACTCATCCGGAATTTCATAGCACCCACCATCGCTCAGATGAAAAGAGCACTGCCGCTCAACATGGATACCTTGTTTTCGCCTTCCCTTCAGGAAGAGCATGGGATCTCCGGTGTAGCTGTTTGGCATGAATGGTCCCAGTCAGACGACTTCTTTGACTCCGTTAGCTTGAAGTGAGTCATGCAAGTTGTTTTCGGTTTCAGGCTTTGATTCTGATACATATAGTTGTTCCAGGCTGGCAAACAGAGACAGTTCCATCTGGGGGAGCCTGATCGACCCCATAGTCCAATCTGTTCCGCCTATTTTGCTCAACCAGCTGACCTATGGGGATATTGGTCCTCCTTGTCCATACTCGCCTCCACTTTCAAATGCAGATGATTTCCTACCAACTTCGCCTCATTAACCTATTATCCCCTTTGAACGCAGAGAAGGCATTCATACCATCGATACTCAACTTGCTAATGCTCGCTGTTGACACACCACCTTACAATGTGCGTTTGCTGCCATACTACAGCAGAGAAAATCGATCCGGCGCACCCATAACAACGTAAGGATTCAAAATGTAGTAAGGCTCCAAGGCAATGCAATTTGATTTGATCAACCTGGCGTATTAAGTATTGCAGTGTTGCGGTGTTTCGCATTCGAATGTATTGGCTTCGTCATTTCCGCTGAACTGCCCCGATGATCATGACCCTTGCGTTGCGTGAAAAAGTGCAAAAATACAAGAAAACCGTCTTCGGTCCGAAGGCGACAACAACCAAACCGTTTCTTTTGTTGTATTCAGCTTGGCAAATGTCTCTCATCCTCGACCGCTTCCGAATCTGAATCCAGCCTCTCCTTCACCGCCGTCCCTCGCCGTCGCTTTTTGCTCTCCAAGCCACCCCTCCGCCATTTCTCATGCTCTCCCGTGGTTTGATGCGCGCTGTTGCAGATGAATGGATGAGCTCTGGTCATCGCCTATTACCCATCGATCATTTCAGGGGATGTCACCAACGCCCAGTTCGTAGCGTCAGATCCAGATGCCAAAAGCGCCATTCCTAGCTGGCTACAAGGTGGAACGCGCACCAAGATGACTGCTGCCTTGCAAGAAAAAGAAAGAAAAAGTCTTCACCTCTTCATAGTTGTGATACTTGACGGGATCCTGCTCGAATGTTTGATACGTGATTGATTGGAAGTTGTCCATCATGCCTCAGGCCTCAGGGGCTGTGCGTGCGTGCGTGTCCGTGTGTGGGTGCATATATGGGTGCATGTACATGTCGATCTCTATGAGGGTCCAAGTGCACTTTCATTCGGCGCGCAACATTCCCGGACGGGCGCGCAACATTCTCGAGCGGGCGCGCAACATTCTCGAGACGGCGCGCAACTTCGGCGAGAGGGAGCTCAGGAAGCATCTGGAAAAAAAATCCTGGTAGTAACCCGGTTACTACGTAGACTAGACTACACTTCATAGACATTATGAGACATAGGCCCTCTATGTAGCACCCATAGTAAGTTCAAGGACCGCAGGTATGGAGCCTACAAAGTCTAATGTAAATTTTAGGGAACTTCACAGGTATGGGTACCACGGGTACGAGTAAGAGTCAGCATTTGCTAACCCGCGCCCAACCCACTACCCGTGAGGGTCATCGTGGTCGCGTCGTTGTCGCACTGACCGTCTTCCGAGTCGTTGACGCGCCCGGGCCATCTCGCTGTCGTCCTGTCGTCATTGTCGTCTCGCCTGAGTCACCTCACATCGTCCCCATCTCGTTTCCATCCCCATCCTCATCCCCCGTCCCCTCGTCATTCCCGCATTACCGGTCGTCGTCGTCGCCGTCGACAGTTGTCGTCGCATCGATGCCATGGTCGTGGTCGTGGTCAGTCGACGTTGTGTCGCGTCGCGGACATCGTTTCGGGACGGTCGTCGGGACGTCGTCGTGGTCTTGCCATCGGTCGTGGTCACGTCGTCCTCGCCCTCGTCTCACCGTGCCGTCCTCGTCTTCATCCTCCCCTTCGTCATCATCATCATCGTCGTCGTGTCGCAGGCCAGGACGTGAGAGAGGAGGGGAGAGAGGGGTAGGGAGAGAGAGAAAAAGAGGGAGGTGGGAACAGGGGTTACGCACCTCCTCGTCATCGTCATTGGCACTGTGTACCTCCCTCCTCCTCCTCCTCGTCGTCGTCGTCTCGCCGTTGTCGCGTCGCCAGTCGGCGTCCGTCGTGCTACCGTCGAGTCGTCGCGTTCGAGTTGTCGTGGCCCGGTCACTGGCATGCGTCGCGTTGTCGCCGTCGTGTTGTGTCGCATAACGTCGCCGTCGCATGTCCATCCTGGGTGCGCAGAGGTTGGAGGTGAAGAAACGCGGATGGGATGGGGACGTGTCACCGTTGTGGCACGCATCTGACTCGTCTCGCGTCGGCGTCGTCTTGCCGTTGTTGCGTCGCCAGTCGGCGTGGGCGGGTTCTGGCATGGGTAGGTGTGTGTGAGAGAGAGGCGCAGGGGTAGGTGAGGGACACAGAGAGGGACGCACTGGCGCACGTCTTCAGTCACGCCATCATCACCATCATCGTCCTTCCCTCGTCTCCGAGTCCCTGCCGTGGCGTCGATCGTCCTCGTCGCCGTCACTGCCGTCGTCGCGCCATCGTCCGCGTTGGCACTTGTCGTCGCATCGATGTTGTGTCGTCGGTGTCGTTGTTGTCGGTCGATGTCACGGTGTTGTCGCGCGTCGAGTTGTCGTTGTCGTTGCGTCGAGTTGTCTGGGAGGGCGATGGGGTCGTCGCGTCGTCGTTAGAGTCGCTGCGCCGCCGTCCTTGTTGACGCGCAGGTCCGTTGGGACGTGCTAAACGCAGCGGGAGGGGGCGGGTGTTGAGGTCACGAGCGGAGAACGCGTGCACATCCACGTGTGTCGTCGTCGTCGTTGTCCTGTCATGGTGCGCCGTGCGTCGTTGTCCTGTCAGTCATTGGCATGTCGTGGTGGCCTTTGTCGCATTGCGGTGCTACGTCGCGTCGGTCGTTGTTGCATCGTTGTCCCGTGCGGCGCCACGTCTTGTCAGTCATCGTTGCGTCACATTCTGGTCGCCAGCTCGGGCTTGGCCTCCTGGAATTGAGATGTTGGAGCTGGGGGTGGGGACGACTGGGCAGTTGGTTCAGGTTCGGAATGTTGCGGGGTGGACTCGGGTGAAAACGAAGCAGCCTGACACAACTTGAGTATGCAGCAGTGATGCCCAATGGATGAGCAAGGGCGGGAAAAAGCTTGTCACGGGAATCTGGCGTTCTAGGCAAAAGAAGGTTGGCCCTAAATATGTGGCGTGAGAATTTCGTGAGAAAGTGTTGAACCCTCCACACATTCACGACTCACAATTTTCCTCGCTCGGTAAGTATAGGTCATAAGGGGATCCGGGGACGGACGTGTTTGGTGCCGTCGAGCCTTATCGACGTCAGTCTATCAACGAAAAGGGGAAGAGGAAGGGGGCCGACACCGAGTGATGCGATCGAGTTCGCCAACAAGCTCGTACGTCCTCTGCTCGTATCATGCATGTAACGCTGACGCATGTGTTGAACAAGCTGGCTGTTTGTCGTTTGGTTGAGGCAGGAACTTTGACCTCAAAGAGGTCTTTGGGTTCGTTCACCAACGATTGACGAAAACGACGATACGACACGTATGTGTCCCCTCTTTCTCCCTCTCTTGCGCTCGAGCTGAGCGCGCCGTCTCAAGGTCCAATGGAGACTACACGACTCGGATAACCAGGACAAGTTATCCTCGTTCCTGTCCCTACCTCTCGTGCAAATGTGGTATGACTCATGGTGGAATTATTGGTGGTATAGTAGACCTAGTAGCTCTGTGCTACATACAGCTTTAGCGTGCATTGTCAATGATATCGTCTATTATACTACTATGGAATGCTACAGAGTTGCTAGTAGCAGACTATGGGGTCTTTTGATTATTTGTACTACATAGCAGTACGTAGTACATTGTTTTTTTTTAGATGCACCCTCAAAAGTTGCGCGGCGTCTCGAGAATGTTGCGTGCCCGCCCGAGAATGTTGCGCGCCCACTCGAGAATGTTGCGCGCCCACTCGAGAATGTTGTGCGCCCACTCGAGAATGTTGCGCGCCCGCTCGGGAATGTTGCGCGCCGAATGAAAGTGCACTTGGACCCTCATAAGCTGTTGCAGCGGGCGACATCGAGGAGATCTGGGCCACGTATGTACAGCTATTTGGCCTCCAAGTTGTCAGCGACGGGAACCTGAAAATTGTTCTCAATTCCGAGGTGGGGTGCAGGAAGCATGGCAGGGTCTCCCGGATTTAGGGGTTGCAAAGTTTGCACAACATTCAGAAACAATGTTGTCCTCTCTCTTGAACTTTCCAGACGGACGCCCTACGCTGTTTGCAAAGCTTCGATCGTCCTCAGGTTTGTGTGCTTGGGATGCCAATGATTCCAAAAAATTCACCCCTGGAAATCCTGATATGAAACCTCTTCGTCTCCTCTGGCACCAGCTTGTCGGCGTGGCCTCCATCGTTGACAAGGCATTCTTTACTGGGCTATCGGAGTCCGGCACACCTGGTATTCTTGTAGCTGATGCAGTCGGAGTGGGCAAGACTGCCCTTACGATGGGCGTTATCGCATTTATCATCGATGCGTTTTATGTGCAACAAGCAGCAGCGGGTCATGGGGTTGGAGGCAAGTCACTTCACCCAAACATACCAGGCGCCGCCGTCACTTTTGCCCCAATCATAGGTGGTCGTATTTCCTCCAGACATCCACAGCTATATTGACATGCCGGTAGAGAAGCGCCTGTGCTTTGCAGGGCGTGCCACAATTGATAATCTTGCCCACGTCATTGTCGTGGGAAATTCACTAGTTCGTCAGTGGGTCGCCGAGCTACGCACCTTCTTTGCCCCTGGAAGGGTTGAGATCTATATCTTTCCCACCGCGGAATCAAAATTTGCTCAATTTTGGGGGGGAGACTGGAAGACGTCAAAGACACCTTTTATCAACCGAATCATTCTTGTTCCTCACTCTGTAAGCAACAAACTTCATTGGCGGGCTGGTAAGCATATTTTATACAGGTCATGACGACGTTTGGAAGGGCCTTCGACGTGAGCCGACGGCGTGGAGGCAGAAATTCCAACAAGGCAACCGATGAACAGCGGCACATCAAGCTCCCGGTGCTATATAAAAAGTTTATTTCCACTGACCGTGCGTTCTCAACAGTAGTCGTTGATGAAGCCCATGAATTCCGTAACACCGGTGCAAATTGGTATGCTGTCCTGGAGCTCACGAAATCTGCAAGGCTGCCCCTTCTCCTTACTGCTACACCCCTTTTTACCTCGCCTCAGGTACTGTGTGCCATGCATTTTCCCATGGTGCTGATTGGGTGTAACCTTCTTGCAGGACCTATGCAACTTGGGAAGGCTGCTCCGCATCCCCCATTTTTGCGGAAGGGACGGCGACGAGCATGTTCGAGCACCTGCAAGATGCCCAATTCTGGAACAGGTAAATAAAAGTTACCACCCACTGATGTTCACTGCTGACATTGTTACACACGCAGCTGGAACAGATGGGGGGTTCAACGCCAAGAATGAATCGGTCATGCAGGGGTTTCATGAGCCTGTAGGCAGTGGTGAGTACAGGGGTCACCATCGATGTCCGTTTATCAGTGACGTAGCCATGGCCAAAACCTCCATTCGCTTAACTGCCCGACCGAATTAGATATTCACGGATCGCCCTGGCCAGAGAGCATCGGGCAAGAGGCAGACGAACAACGCCCACGCAGAAACGACATAATGACCAAGTTGGCCAACTCCACTGAGGCGGAAACTGCCTACTGTAGACCAACCGTTGGCCACGACAAACCAGGCACAGGCCAAGCAGCGCCTCAGCGCCCAGTTGGTGGGTGCAGCACTGGCTGTTGATGCCCTAACGCTGATGCCATTTTTCAAACAGATAAGCCGCCAGCTTTTTGCCATCAAAGTGAGCTAGTCCCCCGCACATTACCCGAGAGGTTGGTTGCTGAAGCATCTGTTGCTTTACCCGGCCCCCAGATGAAGACGAGGCAGAGGAGCTTTCTTTTCAAGATTTCCTAGAGGTATGTACCTGTAAACCTCAAAACCATTTTAACACATCTGTACAACCAGCCATCACCCTCCAACAATCCACCCCGCCCTCTACATTCAAAACGGGTATACTCTGACGCTGTCAGTGTACAGGGTAATAGAAACTTGGGGGATGATGGAGCTGAGGAACCACCCAGGAAATTTCTTCGTACCGGTTGGGGTGGACTTGAACTTACATGCCCCCCACAAAAGCTGGCCGCAACGGAAAAGGGGGTTCTAGAGTATAAACGGCCCACGGTCCGCATTGTATCATCTGTAGCCTAGCCGGTTTTCTCCACAAATGCTGAAACAGCCCGCATTTTTTCCGTCCCCTTAAGCGAAAATCGTCTGCAGAATTCTTGTTTTATACAGTTCTCAGACAACTGAGTGCAGCATGGAACCTCCCGCATGGTTTTTCTACTCTGAAGTTGTCTAATTGGCAGTCACCGTCACGAGTTCTGTTCGCAAATACGATCCATCATGTGAGCCTATGGGCAGCGGAGGGTTTTATCAGCCATAATAATTCCGCTCCACAAAGCGGCGGATTATGGGGGAAATGATTCATCGAACTTGGGCGCTGACACAAAGATGCACCGATCGCGCTCGGGTAAACGAAATCGCCATGAGCTGAAGCTGAAGCTTTGAAGGTTCCAGCGAGATATTCTGGGCGTCCCAATCCTTTTTCTGACAATAGGTGCCGTATGCCAGCTTCTGGTCTCTGATGAATTTCCCGCCGTGGCTCCAAATCGGGATCAAGAATTCCTTTCTTTTTAGGTGAACGGCGCTCGAAGTCGGAGCCTCTTCGGCCGGGTCTCAGCGCAACCATTAAGTATTGATAATCGGAAAAAAATATGTTAAATCAAACCGGCCGTAATGCAAGTCAGTTCGACCTGCGCGTTCCTCAGGTGGATGGTAAGCAAGGCGGAATCGATCGAGCTTGAGGTTCAACGAAGTTCTCAACCTCGTAAGCCCTTGGCCGCTAAATCAGACGGGCTGCAGGCGTCGCTGGTAAGTCTATATGCGTGTAGAATCGGTAGATGCTGCTAGAGCTTACCGAGATCCGCGTAAAGGCAGCTCAGAGCTAGACCATCTCGACCGCCTCTATCGTGCGGTCTGCAACTCCATGTTAAAGGTGACAAAGCAGCCTTCATAAATAAATCCAGATTAATTTATTGTACGTCGCTAACTTGAATGAGTCTAGGTCCATAAAGCAAACGATCCCGTGGCACAAACTCTTCGGTTCAATGACATTGATCAGCGGGCTGAGAAAGAAGCGACTTCTTCACAGAAGGTAACCTTCATCAGAACGCCGGCAGATCCCCTAGTGTCCGCTGATCCATGTGTCCTGCGGGCCCAGGTGAGCACGGGCTACATGAACCCCCCTCTCCCCTGCTCTTCTCCAGCGGGAATTGGAAGGGTTGAGTTTGCCGATGATCCCATCCCAATCCGAGAAGCCCGTGTCATGGGAACCTGCAGTAGGCAAACCTAAAATTTGTATAATTCAGTTAATTCAAACCCCAAAAGCAGAGCACGGTACGTACGTTGAAGGTTGTGTGTTATACGAGGCATCGGATCTCAGAGATGAGGACCCGAGTTTGCCGCCTTCGCTAGAAATTGTAACCATTGCAATGAGCCTCTCAAAGTTGAAAGGTAATAAATAACTCGAGTACCTAAAAAATACGCTGCTGATGGGCTGGGAAGTGGCACAAGGACTCGATACCTTAGGACGGGCTACTAGATAATGAAACTTTTATAAGCGCTCACTGGCAATTGCAAAATGAAGCTGTGTCAGGGCTGGTAACCCGGATCGGCGGCGTAAGTCCGCTAATCGCCACGCGCTTCGAAGTGGTTGTGTGGCTACCCGATGACTCGTGATAAACAATTCCCCTGATCAATCCAAGACGCCTCGCGACTGTCAAATATTATTGTTCCAAACAGCTGTAAATTTTGTGTGATTCGGTACTTACGTTGACCGGCATCGGATCTTCGAGTTTGCCGCTATGGCTGGGAGAAAACGAGGGCTAATACAAATATTCTAACTATTGCATGAACTCAAAATCATAGTGATGGACGAGCTCAGAAGGCGAGTGTCGCTAATCGACTTCAACGAGCCCTACGATGGCCAAGGTCATCGGGCCATCTACGGTTCTGTCCTCTCATCATGGTAGCACTTCCTCTTGCTTATCCTGCCAACGTGACAGATCTCCAAGTCATAGACGATCTTTCTTTACAAGAAATGTCCTCCACAAGTCTCCCACCCTTCCTCGTGTTCTACACCGCGCGCAACATTATTTTACCGACCTTCGTCATTGGTCAGATCCCTGACTTGCTTGACCTCCTCACCACCGTCGAGACCTTTCGCCAATACGCACTGGAAAAGTCCAACGAAGCTCTCGAGTTGCAAACATATTATGACTTGGAGAAGAACGACGCTGGCCACAAGCAGAGTGTAAGATTGCTAACTGCAATCGAGGTATGCACATTGCGGGGATTCTTGAACAGAAGTGACGCACAGAGAAGGCAGTATATTGCATTGGTTCAAACTCTCATCCAGCTCGTGAGTGGTTCTACTAGGGCCTGCTGCGTCCATGAAATGACATTGCTGACGTTTTGGGTCTAGTACATTCATTACTTGTTCACCGCGCCCGAATCGTGTCTGATGTGGAAGCGATTCAACGATTTCTTCCCGGGGTCGATAGAGGGTTTTGATGGGCCCTCTGAGTTACTCTTTCACAATGATCTTTCCGATAGCGAGGAGATATGTTTCAAACACCTCAAAGTGGAAATGCAGGCATGGCTGAAACTGGTTACGGAGTGGGAGTGCAAACGAGAGGAGACATTTCAAAAACAAGGGCATGTCTCTCAATTCACCCTCTTCCTAATTAATCTTCATTCCTAATTGGTTCCAATCCAAGGTTATATGGAGATAACGTCACGTTGATCGCAAGCTTTGTAGACGACTTTCGCACTGCATTCCAACCGCCATGCGACTCAAGTGATGTAGCACGGGACATCGAGGCCTACATGAGTGAGGTTGAGAACATGGTTTGCAAACTTGAACAGTGGTTTACTCCTTCGTCCATTACAAAAATTGCATAAACAGAAGACTATATATCTAATCACTGGCATATGTATTGTCTGAGATTTTTTCACTATCGCAGGTGCCAGTGTTAAATGGGCTCGCATTCCAACAATGCCTATGATATTGATATATCATGTCTTTCATCATACGACTCGTAAATGACGTATTAAATGTCAGTTTGTTACCCCTGGACCCCAGTGTGCGGGACTATGGCCAAAGGCTATAATTTCTAGTATGTCTACGTGCGAAGAGGGATGCTCGGGCTGTCTAATTTTCTTGCTCGTCCATCTGGCACCCTCTCCGAGGATTAGGGTCGGAGAACCGATGCACTGGGGCGATGTACGGTGCGATTAGCGCGCAGATCATCCGTCTATACACCAATGCGATACACATGCTCCGTTTATGAGTGTGCTGGAAAGCGTAGAAATGATGATGCACGACTCTGACCACCTGCCAGAGGTGTGCGCGTGCAAAGAGGTGCTGAAACATCTAGCTGAGGGGCTGCCCATGGTGCCCGTATTGTACCTCTGGCTGTCGTTTCGCAACACGATGGCATTTTACGACGCGGACGAGGCGTATGCGCTCAAGGCTCGTGTGGATCATGCACTGGAGTGATGTCTCCGGCAGGTATCCTCGCGTGCGCACGGATGCGAGAGGAAGGTGTTGCGGATGCTCTGACGCGGTCGGGGGAAGACAAACTGGATTATCGGTATCGATGGAGGGCGAGTGTAGGAGAGATTGGGTGGCGGTGGTGGTGGAAGCGAAGACGGTCGCAGAGAGCGCGAGGCAGTAGTTGTAGAAGTCGTGCCACGCACGAATCGTGCGGCACGATACACACCTGTGCAATTTCGAGTTCGTCTGCGTGATTTTCAGGATTACTCGATACTGTGGTTGACTCACTGGTAATCATGGGAAACCAGTCCCAGCCCGGCTTCAGAAAGCTCGGGCTTTCCAAGACTGGATCATCTTTAGCTGAAGCCTGGGCCCTGGATTTTAGGGAACCGCACAGGTATGGGTCAGCGTCAGTGTACCCTTTGCGCGTGTACAAGCCGGGGAAGATAAGCCAAACCAGCGACGTGCACTGCGACTCGAAACGAGTTGCAGTGCGCGCTACTTGTTATGGTGGTCCCATCGGAAGGTCCTTGATGCGGCGAGAAGGCGACGACGGGCCAAGTTTTTTTCGGGTAAGCTGAGGTTGAGTCCAGGGCAAGGGCGGGGACGAATGGTACGAGATAAGGGCGGGCAAGGCGAGGCGAGGGAGTTAGGATGTGCGTCGATGATGTACTTGCGGCGTGCACGTGCACGTCATGATGCATGAGGGGCAAGATGGATAGTGAAATCTAGTGAGAGGGCAAGGCGGATTGAATGAAGAGGGGGACCAGATTGTAGAGACGCCGTCACGGTACCAGTACTACGTCCAGAAGCGTATGCCAGTGGCGAGTCTTGATCCGGCTGCAATAAACCGATCATGACCTGGCTGTTGTTGCTGTAGGAATCTGGGGAGCACACTAACGCTACCATGGTACTTATCAGATCAGATCACTCGGATGAAAAAACTCGACTATTTTTATCGTTCTGTGCACGAAACAGCTCTCAACCACGCTTCTGCTACTGCTTTTATTGGTAAGAATGTTTCTGCGATCATCAAACGAATGTCAAATCTTCAACCACCATCGGGTGAGCACAGGTTCTATTGCAACTGCCAGTGTTTGTGCTTGATTCATGAGAGCGGACACATTTCTCGCGTGAGCTACAGACGAACTCGACGTTGATGACATTCATTCGCAACGGTCAAGAACCCACATGTGTGGAAACGCGTGCAGGAAGACATTATAGGGACTGATCTACTACTACATCGAGTGTGCGATGCTTTTGTAATCTGGATTTTTGACTTTTCGTCGGTTTTCAGTCCTGTTGTTGCAAAGTTTTGATTCGCTTGATACGACCAGAGTAACCACGACCAGAGTCATCGTCTAGCTCTGAAGTACTGCCATGGCCATCGGAATCACATCGAAACACAGATGAACGCGCGCACTAACGGGAGCATTTGTGGAAGGTTCGTGGAGGGGTCGGAAGAGATGCGACAGAGTCTGAGGGTTTGAATGGATGCGAGAGTTTGTCTAGGCGGTACAGCGGATTGGACGAGTTGAGAACCTGATTCATCAACAAGGTCTCGTAAGAAAAGAAGGAGAACAGAAAATGAGATGAAGAGATCGTTGTGGAAGAGGACAAGATACCGGTGGTTGCAGTGAGCACAATGAGCTGCGATAGTTGCGCCCGAAAGTCGGGATCCCGCGCTCCAGAATGGGAAATGGAGGCAGAGCGCAGTGCGTGGGTGCGCTGAAACGGGCTCGGACGAGCACTTCAAGTTGCAATGAGAAACGAGGAAGCGGATGATCGTGAATCCACAGAGAAGGACTGGTGGAGAGCGCGGAGACCACCAGCGAACGAACGAAACAGGCAGGTTTTCTTCCACGCATTATTCTTTGTCGGGTGACAAGTTTGTTTCCCCTTCTGTAAGTTCTGTTGGCCCAGCGTGACGGCGTGAGAATGAGGAGCCGATCCGTCCCCTATGGTTGGTTGTTCTTTTACGCTGCCACTACTATATTGCTAGCGTTCATAATAACTTTCCTTGAGGAGGTTCGTCTCATTCATCGGTTCCTGCGAACATCCATTGGCATCTTCAAGATCCTCAACAAGATCAAATCCAGCTACACAATATGCGCTACCCAACACTCGTCGCCTCTCTTTCTCTCACTCCCTGTTAGGTTCCGTTGGAGAGATATTATTTCCCAGAGTATTCGGGGCTGCTGACGTCCACGCGGCCAGGATATAAGTTCCTTTGGAGATTTATGCAATCAAACGGTCACTGCTTTCCATACATTCACAGCGTGTCTCGAACAGACTCGTTACATTTTCTTTGAACTCATGATTGGTGTGCTTCCACCAATCCAACATAGGCAATAGCCTGAACGTATGAGATAATATTCATCTAATATACGCCGGCCGTGGTGAAAGAAACCAGGACTCCGACTCATCGCCGCTATCCGATGTGCTTCCCCAACCGACCTCGTCTAGTTAATCACGGAGGTCGCAGATCCAAGGATGAGCGAAGACGAGCTTGCGTGGCTCTGCTAACGAAAGCGTGTCCGACGTCCGACGTCCGAAATTCGATGTGGCCGATCCCCGACACCCGAGTACCAAAACACTTTCCTTTACTGATTTCAGCATCAGGTTTCTCGACGAGCTTCTTAACCGAGAACAAGATACATGGGAGGTATAATCTGCGGCGGATAACTCGCGCTATTGGCAGGTGTATGACTCGGTGATAGACAGTCATTGCCTCCATCTGCAATATTGAACTTTTTGATTCAGAGACGCGCCCATCCATTGCGGCATCTTCAATGGCCAGCGAAGCTTTGGGGGATTGAGGATGAAAGGAGAGGTCTACCTCGATTGCCTGAGTGGTTGGAACTTAGTGTTATCACATAAGAAGGATAGAAACGCCATACGTCATCAGCATATTTATGAATCCTCCCACAACATCATTGTTGCACGGACTGTTCTTCGTTCAACCAGGAGACCCGCGGGACTCGAAGGGTTCAAAGACAACGCTGCAGAGTAGCGTGAAATGGCCTCTTCTGCATTCTTAGACCGCATCACTATGTCACAAATGTCTAGCGGACGTCGAAGCGAAGGGAGCAGCAACAGATGGCAGAGAGATCAACCTAGTGGTTGCAGCCATCTGTGGTGTTCAGGTGAGCCCTACTCTTTGTCGAGTGTCGATTCGTGTCGATAACTTTGTGGCTAGTGTAGTAGTGACGATAATCGTGACTATTGTGAAATCATACACGGATTCTATCATGTTCGAAATGACGTGCCGTCAGGCTTGGGTGTCACTGTCACCTGAACAATGGTTCGATAGACTGCTGTGAAATTGTACTTGACAGTTGTGGGACGTGCCCCAGACCAGTGTGTCTCACCTCTAGTGTCTCGACGGGTTACTGCGTGATCGTGCTCAATTTGAGGGCTCACGCGTTGTTTGGAGCATGGAAATGGTTTAGCTGGGTAATCACGATTCACACTTGGTTTGGCTGCCAGTGTTATCCGATATTGTGCTCTTTCCGCAAGCAAGGTTGAGGCCGACAGCGTCGGCATTGCCCGAGTCTACCACATGACTGTGGGAATCCGCGCCCCGTGCCAAAGTCGAACCAAATTTACCAGCTTCACTGATCACCATCATAAACTCGAGGCTTCACCGGTACCCCTCCTCCCCGTCACACTGCACCGGGAACCCTTGATGAGCCGAACCACGGCACGCTTGGGTTTCTGCCTGCGTCCCTCTGCCAGCTTCACCGCCATCATAAACTGGAGGCTTCACCGGTACCCCTCCTCCCTGTCGCACTGCGCCGGGAATCCTTGATGAGCGTAGATCCATGCACACGTGGAAGTACGCATGGGCCCATGATACCAGCGCCATCACCCTCTTCAGCATCCCCTCAGACCGCCCGCTCCCCCTGCCTTCCGCGCGTTCAAAGACGACGACATTGCCCACCTGCCCAGCTCGCCCCGCACGG
>JBBPNU010000270.1:0-20665 GCA_038091055.1 Leccinum angustisporum
CCACAGTTCGGCCACCCATCCTAGTGTTGCACCGTGCCCAGCTTTCTCAACTAGGCTCTGACGGTGACGGTTGAACTCGGATTCAAGCGTGTCATCTCATATGTGAGTATCGACATCAGTTTGTCGTGCCCTCAGGCTGGTGCACCGTGCGGGCAACTTCTATCTCCTGCCAATAGTCTTGCATGGTTGACTCAGTGGTTTTGAGCACCTCGTCATGCCAGTTTTTGGCATTATGATTCCCCGCAGCAATTTCCTTCGCCTGTTCCTCAGCACCGCCCCACTGGCAGGCCATTTTGATGTAATCTAGCTTGTAATATGGATGGAGAACTGTGAATGCAAGGAGTAAGCGAGGACATCAAGGAGGTTAAAGACAATGTGAGAGCTTACCGAGTGCAAGTATGTACACCGGCTTATTGTCAAATCGATTGTAGTATTTCATAACCTTGTAAGTTGTCGATGCCATCCTGGAGCACGTTCTTGAAAATTGAGTACCTGGGAACACCTTGTTTCTTCTCTCATGCCAACAACAGCTCTTCGATCTCTGGGATTGTGTGCCAGAGTGTAGCGCGGCTCTCATCCAAGAATAATTGTTGTATGTTGTTTGCATCCTAAGAAGATTAGGGCCGGGACTTTAGTAGGCGGAATCGTCGTAGGTACAAGAACTATGTACTTACAGCAATGACGGACCGTGTATCATTGACATGCTCCCAGTCCCTCATTGCTAAAATAAACTTTGTCCAAGGGACGTGTTTGACTCGTCCATTGTGCCGAATTGTGGTGATAGGGCCATAAAGTTCGTCGGCCAAGTTAATGAACATATTGATGGGCTGCATCAGCAAATCAACGATCAGTATGTTGCATGGTAAAAAAATCTACATACCTGGCGCAGTTCATGCCAGTGAGCTCGACTGAGCATTCCGTCTGCCGTACCCCACTGAACGTTGCTGTGCAAGGGAATTGCAAGCAGAGGGTCGATGCTGCACTCGCCTTGCAGTGTTTCGAAGTACTCGATGCGCTGCCCTGAACATTGTATCTTGATGGTGAGTGTGCAAATGGTGGTGACGACGTCCAGCGAATCGTTGAACATACAGTTCTGTGGAAGGGTAGGGTTGAACTCCCAAATAGACGTTGCTGTGTCAACATTAGATATCTTCATGACAGCAGAGAGGACAGAGGTGATGGCAAGGTTAATGACGTGCACGAGACACGCAAGGCGATTTGTGTCGGCGTTGAATAAGTAAATTTGACGACAATGGAGAAGATGTTCAGTGATGTCGGCCGCTTTGTTGTTCGAGGAGGCATTGTCAGCAGTTAGACAAAAAAGACAAAAAAGCTTGCTGGATGTCGAGGTGATGATCCCGGCCCTCTCGCAAAGTTCAATGAAGTGGTGTGCTATGTTGTCCCCACTGTGCATACCTGGAAAGGCCCGGAAAGTGATAACTTGTGAGTGCAAAGACCACTTGTGAGAGTTGGTGTCAGCCTGGATCCAGTGTGCTGTGATCCCCAAAAACGCCACCTTTGTTTGCTCGACAGACCAGAGATCCATGGTGGTGGTGATACGACCACTGGATGGTGACTGTTTGAAGTTCGAAAAGAGTGAGTGGCAGCACGGAACATTTCGAAAAGAGTCATGATGACTCGGACTCGTCGTCGAGTCATGACTATTACTACTACTAACCTGAATTTCCACCTTCAACTGTTTGATAAAGTCAATGAATTCATTGTGAACGTATACTGTGACACTGATGTTGTGGGTGGATTGTATGTCACTGTTGGTAGTGTTTGGCTGCATTGTGACCAGACAGTTTTGAAAAGCTACATTATCAGCCACGACAAGTGACTAATGTCTCTATTAGTTCAATAGTAATATAGTATTTTAGACTGTGCCTCTTACCTGGTTATTGCACACAACAAATTGGGCAACACACTTCAAGACCTCATCCCTTGAAAATGACCGTGGACCAGCCACATGAGGAAACATGCTGTCAAGTTTCAGCTGGTCACTGCCTTCAAGTTGCTTCTTTCGCTTTTGCTCCTGCAGGATATCACGCAGGACTGCGTGGTGATTCTCAGGAATGTTCTGCTCTCCACATCATACTTCGTACAAAGCATAGTGGGAGCGAATGTGTGCTTGGCAAGAGGAATTCCTCCCTACATGAAAAGCCTTTCGTTTACCAAATTTCTGACAGAACACCTCGTCCTCCCTTTTACATTTCAGTAAGTCACTTGCCACATAATGATGTTGTGACTCACTTGCAGACGAGACACCAACACCTGACCTTCAGATCACTTTTACCATCTGTACCGAGAAATTTCACGGTCACCCGATCCGAAAATATTGTAAGTAAATTCTTGGTGTTTCGCTTTTTGACATTATGGGCGGCCGCTGGTTTACCACAGTGCTCATCCTGCACGTTGCCATCAGTATATTGATGCCAAACAACTTTTTTTCAGCGCACCATTTCGTTAACATCATCATTTGTGGTTCTGCCGGCCCTAGGCTCACCCTCTCCCCTAATGTCATGGTCGACGTCATCGGCGTCACCCTCTTCAATGTCGACTTCTTCCACATCAGTGGGATCCTTCTTGGGATTCGTCACCTCCTCCAATAAAGTCAAGCTGGTGTGGCACTGCCTCTTTGCGTCTGGGCAGCACTTTTTACCACCACGCGAACCTTGCTCCTCGCCATCGCTATTGGATGACAACAAACTGTCAGTGGCTGTGCATTTCTTTCCTTTTCGAGTGCGGGTGGATTTAGACTTCGGAGGGCAGGATCGGGTAAGCTTCAAGGTCTCTCTTTGTATCTCACCAGCCTTTTGAGTCTGAACTCTTTGCTGGTTAGACTTTCGAGAGTCAGGTGGTCCAGGCATTGTCGAGGATTGTGAGAGAGGGCGAGAGAGCGAGAGTCGAGAGGGCAGACAATTTTTTTTTCACTTTGACCAATTTTTAATATCAAATACCATGCTACCTACATGTGAACACTAAAAGACCAGTTAGGACCAGTCATAACCGACAACGTGACCAACAAAGACCAGTCACAAAAGGTTTGGTTTGGTTCACCAGCCAAGCCGAGTTTTGAAGAACCAGTTTCGGTTTGGTCTTGCCAAAAAAGGCAAAAAAACCGAACTGAACTGGACTTCAAAACACTACACATATTTTCATGGTGACATGCAAGCAAACTTCGAACATCTAGTCAGGACATTGGCTCACAATGCATAAGCAGCCTCGCAGTATATTTTCTTATATGATTTTCAATTCATTTAGTTGATTGAAAGGGGAAAAATCTCAATTTAGTTAGTTTAAAGAAGCTATTGCCAATGACATACACTTAATTCAGGATTCTTTAGCAAGTCAAATTTTCATCTGATGAACCCTGAATGAAATTTTAACCAATACCCACCCTGACGTCCATAGACACTTAAATACTGGCAGTCAGTTGAAATGTTTCCCCTGTTCACTCAAATTTTCCTCTCCACCAGCCATCACTTCACTTCATACAGCATTCCACAAATGGCACCTCATGGCATCTCAGTTGATTCATATGACGATTGAATGCTAGAGATCGATGATGAATTGCAAGGATGGAGTTATCCTGATGACAGAGAAATCAATGCAATTCAGCTCAACTTTCAAGACTTCTGTGACCAAGCAAGAGCCCGGGCCCTGTTCCTTGCCCTCTAGGATGCCTCTTCTGAACAGGAGAAAGCTGCTGCAAAGGCCGTTTATAGATTTGTTCTGGCTGGCCACACATACTTAGATGACAATATTCCCAAACACATCACAAGTCGATGCATGTCAAGGTCTATCATCTGACATCAACTATTCCATCACTCGTGATTTCGACTCTTTGATCAGCTATTCTAGGGATTTGCAATACACTCAGCATGTAGAACTCAGTCCTATCTCGCCTTTCAGGTTTACTTTGAAAACAAATAACAACATGTTGGCTAAGGCATACAACCATGTGAGTCTTTGATCTCTACACCAGGCCAATAGATTATTAATCTTTTTAAAGAGTGAAGAAACTTGAGTTCCCATGTACAAGATCCCTGCCTTTGGATAAATTGCTACTTGGAGGTGCTGGCACTGGTGGTGGGGTGAGGTTTCTTGAAGGTGGGTTACAGTGATGAGGGGTTTCAACTTTGATAGGTTCGGTCTTATCTACTGGAGATGGGGAGTGAAGAGGTGGTTGTTGGGTGTATGCTTGGTGGGTTCCAGGGAGGGAAGAGATAATGTTCCTTCCTAGGAGAGCTTCTGGGATAGAACTAGTGATGAGGGTAGAGGGTTGGGTTTCCTCTTTGGAGTCAGAGTGGGCATTGAAATTTCTGTGGTGAAGGAGGGAGTTCGGGGGTGATTGGGGAGAAAGTTGAGGCTTCCTGGGACGAAGGGCGCTAAAGGACAAAATAGTGGAAGGCTCTACTTCAATGGTAGGCTCGAAGAAATAACCTTGACCTTTTGTTACACTTGGTCCAGGTAGGAACAAGCGTAGCCTCAAGAAGGAAAAACTAAGACAAGAGACGAAAGGGGTCAAGGAGTCTTGGGGGTCAAGGGATCAGAGTTTCTAGTTTCAGTGGTGTGAGATGACTTTGATAGACTAACTGGTGTTTTCAAAGTCGAAGTATTCTTTCAAGTGCAGGACAAGGTCACGCAGAGAGTTTAAAGGAACAAGGGATATATTCCAAGATGTATCTAAGATACTCAAGGAGGTCTAGGTTAAAGAAGATAAGCAAAGGGCCATTGATTGGCTAGAGAAATGGTGTCATAGAATGTTAAAGAATGATGAGGAATAAGTAGGTAATCCACAGTATGACTAAGAAGCTGCAGATGACTAATTGTACAAGGAAAGCATAAATCAATGAAGAACAATGTAAAGAAAATGGTAAAAAGAAGTGAAGTCCTTCAAGAATCGTAACACTGTGTGATAATCAAGCTTTAAGAAGGATTTCCACCATCCGAACAATTCTAAAACCATTTGCTTATTTACAGTCAAAAAATCATAGCAGATTAGAGAATGCAATAAAAAAAAAGTTAGAGGCAGTGATATCCCTACAAAACCAACTGTTTGAGCAGTTCTTAATGGGGGTGACAAACTCAATGTTCTCTGGTTGTTTCCCTTCATCTTAACCTAGTCACACCTGCATCTGAGTCACCCTTGGGCACAACAAAGGTTGCACGGTCAAGTTTGCAGGATGAAAAAATAGGGTGATTGTGGAAAAAAAAGGAAGAGGGAAGAGGGGGATGCAAATAGATTCTCAGATGCAGACCATCAGTGCAACATCTATTCCAGACTCTACTTTGATAGATTTTTGCAGCTGGCACTGGAATTTAGACAAATGTTGGGTTACAGATGCATTAACCACATTCAAATCATACTTGGTCTTGAATTGGCTGAGAAACAGAACTAGAGACACAATCTGGAGATAGTCTACATAGTTGTCTTGCCAATGTTTCCATACAGGCTTTGGGAAAGTCCAGCAATAGACTTTCTATGACAACACTCATCATGACTCCATATTTGAGCACCATGAGTTTGGCAGGCATCATCCATTTAACCTGATCCAGTATGGCCTCTGCATTCTTGGAAATGCAGATCAATTCACACTTTGATTGATTGAGCCATTGTGATCATATTGTCTCAGTATTTGTCAAAACCTGCTTTGTACAACTTATTTTCCTGGTCTTCATTGCTGCCAAAGAATTCAAATAGCTGGAGCTCCATGTTCTTGCCGTCCAAGAATATTTTATTGAATTCTGACATCTAACTGTCCTGACATCTAACTGTCAAGGTGAATGGTTTCTATCATGTCTTGTAGCATAATTGATACTTCTGGTCCCTGGATGTGCCAGCTTTGTCTTGGTGCTACTGAAATCCTTTTCAAAGGCCTGTGCCTTCTCCAACTCAGGCATATCAAGCTGAGTCACATTACAAAATGGAATAAGTGCAGCCAATAAATCTAGAATATAGATAGGACTCAGAAATGAGCTACTCAAGCTTACAAAGCCCAACTTTGGTGAAACGAGCAACAAAGCAGATCACATGATCACCTTCCATGATTTTGTCCACCCAAGCAATGTGAACCAATCGTAAAAACCACCTCTCTTTGATAGTCTATTTGGGCATTTCCTATAGCCTCTGAAAATTATAAGTTAATATGACTAAATTACAAAAAAGTATATAGTATTGCAAATTTCCTTGTGTTTGGGTTCCACTGGATCTCTGCATCTGAGTTTCAATTAGACTCATGTTGTGTGTCTTGTCACAGTAGATCATGGACAACCTAATCTCCAACCTTTCTAATGGTTTCCCTCATGGAACGCAAGAACCTCTGCACTTGTTGCCACCTTGCGCCTGTCTCTGGATGCTCAGCTGGCAAGCAGTTTGTGCTCATTAGCCTTGATTCATCCATTTCACTGCACTCAGTTGATATCAACGCACCACAGAGATTCCAGGTTCCGACAGACTCGGATGCTGCCAACTATCCAGACCCTTTTTGGCTATGACTGCCATATGTCCTGAGCATTACGACTGACATTCCAGTGCAGTACAGATGGCTCATCCTTCGACTATTCCAATATAACCACATAGCTTGGTCACCCAAACTCACCCATTCAAAATCACTGATAACACTACCACACATGTCATTTCTTTGTTTCGGACTCTATCTTCCATTGCTCAAAAATTTCTCTCCATTTATTCTTTACCTTCCTTCTGCTCATCCTTTCCCTCACTCCTGTCTACTGATAGCCTTGAACCGCAAAACCATTGCAATGACTTCATGGCGGCTTTCATGTGAACTGGCCCCCAACTCCTCGAAATAATTGGCTTCGTTGGCCACTTGTCATCTCACTTCCCATCCATTATGCTTCCATGGTCCCCAATGGCTCATGGAACCTGCTATATACATTTTATCAATTTCTGGCCAGGAAGAACATGCTGCCATTTGCTCTCCTGATTTTTCTGGGCTTAGCCAATGTTACCATTGTGTTAAGAGGGCTTCAAAATGGTAGGTAGGATATCTTGCTTATTTATAGCCAGCCTAGAAAAATGAATATTTATCTGAGTGGTTTAACATGATGTCCTATGGTTACTGAACAAGACCAGGTAAAAAATATGGCCATATTCTAGCGCAAGATTGTGCTCAACCTTGAAAAGACTAACTACAACAACACTGGAACCAACGATCCTATGGTTATTGAAAAAGACCAGTTAAGTAACATTGGCATATTCTAGCACTAGATTGTACTGAGCAATGCAAAAACAAAGAACATGGATGCCACAGCTACCACAATTGAAAAGGTACAGGTAATTATTGGCCAATAAAAGAAAAAGGCAAAAATAATACAGACAAAAAATAAAAGGGCAAAGGCAAGAAAGTCCAAGACCAGACACCATCAGAGGAGGTAAGCAGATATGCACATTCTAACACTAGTTTATGCCATTGACAACCAACCATCTTATAGCAAATTCTCAGTTACAAATTAATATTGAAGTCATCTGAGAACTCTGGTGTTCAAAATCTCATCAATCACATCAAAGTCTTGATAGACAATGCTACACTGGGTTATGCTTTGATGACTGTGATGGATGACAATGATCTTGGATGTGGTTCTGTCATGGCTCATCAACAAGTCAACCTGACACTGTCCTATTGATCTCAACTTTATGCTGATATTCATCAAAAGGATCCAGACCTATGGTCTATAAAACTGTTAAGGTCGTTCAAAATGCCTTGGATGTTGGAGTCTATGAGAAAAGATGTAGACATCACCTTGCTTCAGCCCATGCAAGCTCACACATACACCAATTATTTCCATTGATCTGAAGATGCATCTAAATCTATATCAACTTTATACAATGGCAATCTACATGCATAATCACTCTACAGCCAAGAAAGCTCACAATCATTACCTGAAAGCTCAGGACCAGATCATGAGAAGCAGTTCAAGCAATGAAACCATTGCATTACATGATTTCATAGCAAGATCACACAAGACTATGATGACAGAGAGTATTTGGCTTGTCCAATTTTTGAATCTTGGTGTGTATGCCATTTCACAACCTGGCATAATCTAGCACTCATTTGTGCCATGACATGTGGCAGACATCATTTTCCAAGACAATAATTGTGCTCTGATCAAATATCATCTTACTGGCAACATTGAATTACCTACTTACATAGATTCCGAAAATAATTCACTCAATATCATGATGAAAATTTTATGCCAAACTCCCACCAAGGAAGCTCACTTGGAATATATCATAAAGGCAGCAAAATGTGTTGACATGTTGAGCAAGTCAATGCTGGATCACATTCTTTGTGATGAGGAGCTCTTTGTCAAACTCTTTGATCTATTCAAAATGAATCATTTTTGCTCTCAAGCCAACAAGACTGGTAGTATCAGCATGAGAAATATCACTAGTTGGTATAGTGATTCCACCAGTGGTGTAAGCAACATCATACAGTATGTCATATATATTTAATATTTAATCCTATATTTGATGTTTGAACACTCAGGGACACCAGGGCCAATTGGTCAAGAGCTATTGATGATAATGTCAATTGTTGTGGCAATGGCTGTTGAGACACAGCTGGCTCCTTGGATGGGCCTCTGGATGCGGACCTGCTGTCCTCTGATGTGCCTGGCATCAATGCTACATTTGCACCCACAGCTGAGTTGCCCACATGTGGCACACTGTCATTGGTGTTACCTATGAAGAAACTATTGTATCGAAATCATCTGATAAAAAATGCTAAGTCATACTGTCATCTGTTGCCACCATCTGCTGCTCTGACTGCATGTCTTTATTCTCTGTTGCTGTCTTCTTCTGTCTTTGAACTAGCATATATTGTTATGTGAATAATGGGCAGAAACTATGAGATCGCTATGGCTTACTGTTTGCACACAGATTTCTGCTTAGAAACACTGCGACTCAATCTCTGATTTGCCATCCCACCACTTGTTTTTTGGGATCATTCTGATCTTAAATTGGTATGCGGAACTGCTCCACAGGCCATCAGCAGTGTCCTGATTTTCATAGAATATCTCCCAGTCTGGAAGATAATTGTTGAGCTAGGAACAATAGCACAGTTTCAGTAGTACTCACCAAGGTCCCTCATGTTGATCGTTTCCAAGATGGGCTTCTTATTGGTTTGCCTCCAAGTATCACCAACATAATACTCATGACACCCCATGTGAAATTTGACCACCAAATACATATTGACTTGGAAGTTGCAGAAGTGGTACACCATATTTGTTCCCTTTGTGATACAACACCCCATGAACAGACTCTTGATCACTGCATCCATGTATGCAATGTAGCATCCAACCATCATCCAAAATGGACGGTCGAGCTTGATGCGAGCATAGTGTTCGATAGCAATGAATAGATGGTGTCACCAGAGGAAACAAAGAACATGTTGATAATACAAGTTAGGAATGAGGATGTCGGGTTCAGTGGCCTCTGCAATTTTGTTGTTGACTATGTGAATGGAAAAAAAAAAAAAAATGGGCTGTCCATGATGACAGTGGAGTATTCCACTTCCTTGATGAAGGCAAGCTCAAAGGGATATTAATACTAAAAGCTCACTGAGTGGCTTGCTGGAGATGTGTTCATTGTAGTGGTTGTCTTGTTCAATGGTACTTAGGCCACCCAAGTTGGTAGAGCAGAGCTGGGTTATTTCCACAGGCGCTGCTTGAATGTCAACAAGAGCCATTCTATAGAAAACACAGACAGCTACCTTGGGCCTACATACTATAGAACCATTTTTGAATTAAGTGTCAAACTCAAAATTGTATATCTGAATTTGGATGTTACCATAAAATAGAGGCACTTTCTACAATTATTTTGAGCTATTGATCATGAAAATCGGCAGTTGAGTTCTTGAGATATAAATCAAACAAGGTGGTATCGCGCACCTACCTTGAATGTCTATAAAGATGATTTTTAGTGGCTTGTAAATGTTATCAGTGGATTTGTAGGGTTCTATAACCCACAGTAAAAATGCTTCCATGGTCCCCAGTGGCTCCTGGCACCTGCCCAGGAGGAGAACATGCTCCCCTTTGCCCCCCTGATTTTATTGGGCTTAGCAAATGTTACCATCATGTTTAGAAGGCCTTAAAATGGTGGGTGAGATACTCTGCTTATTTATGGCTAGCATATTGGAGACTAGGAAAATAAATCTTTGTTTGAATGGTATAAAGTGCATATTGAGATGTTCCTCAGAAGTTGTTCTACCAACATTAGGGACATGCTTTTCCACACTGTCTGGAAGACTTGAAAAATGATGTCTTGCTGCGGCATAGAAGATGGAGGGCGATTGTGATGCTGAATATTGTTCTACCATGTATATATAGTATTGTAATAGTGCTTATTGTTCTATTGTTATCTCAATGTCAGTATACATAAACATAATTTAATCATGATCATCATGATCTTTATCTTCATGATCTTCCATATCCACCACCTTTGTCTTTCACCTGACCCTTTCAAACATGATTCATGATTGGAAGATCCAGATTGTCTTCATCCTCAGGTTCCAGGTCTGGCAGCTATCAATTTGGATGACATCTAGGATACCTCAAATAGACTGTCCCATACCATTAGACATCTGCCAAACACATTCCAACTGTTTACTAAGCACTGGCTATTTATTTTGTAGTGGCCCTTTGGTCCCCTTCTATCTCCTCCTCTTGTAGAAACTTTATATACATCTAGTGAATGGACTGACATGATTTACCGACCTATATTTCAGTTTTGCATTTTCCTTTTGAATTCTCAATAAAGTATATAGATGCCTGGTTTACCATAAGCTATTGATGGTCCCACACCATGTTTTGTAATGCTGGAAGTTGTTCTGTCATGTTTAGAGAGTATTAAAAATCAAGCACATTCTCTTATATGTCGTATAGAGGGCTTGGAAAATTATGTCTATATACTTCAATAGAAATTAAAAACTTAAACACAAAACTGAAATATATGATGGTAAATGGTGTCAGTCCATTTATTAAATGTATATGAAGCTTCTACAAAAAGTCTGGTAAGATTTGGTGGTCAGAAAAATTTGTTATAAAAAAAAAGTCTTGAGAGGATAGAATTTGTTATGGGATCAAATAAATTCTGGAAACTTCCAGGACCCTTCCAGATCAATTTCTCAACCTTGAAAACCCCTCCATGTACACTGTCGTTAACTCCTCAAACACATTTGTTGAATTGATATACTAGTAAAACTTGGAGGAAGAGGAGGACATGAGTCACCAGTACAAGATAAATAGCCAGTGCTTAGCAAATGGTTGAAATATGCTTGATAGATGACATTAAATTGGAGGCATCCAGAATGTTACTCTGAATTGATATTTCCAAAGGAGGAGATAGAAGAGGACCAAAAGGCCACTACAAAATAAATAGCCAGTGCTTAGTAAACAGTTGGAATGTGTTTGGTAGATGTCTAATGGTATGGAACAGTCTATTTGAGGTATTCTAGATGTCACTCCAAATTGTTTGAAACACATCCAACATCTAGATCTTTCTGCAAGGAGGGAAAGTTTCTAGTGTGCGAGGAGCGCCAACCACTTCGTACTTCTGCCCCTCCCATCCAGAAGGCAAAGCAAACCTACGTTTTAGAGAACCAGAGTGGTCTCCAACAGTTAATATTGAAGCAAAAGTATCAAAAAATATCGGATTTGTACAGAAGTGAATTGCAGATGTCATGATCTTGTATATGGATGACTCAGATGAAGACACCACATTTGACTCGGACAGTTCCCCTCTAGGTTCCATGGTTGTGTCCAATCAACCAGGATGTAGTGACGAACCCCGAGCAGGTATATCCACTCTGCCGAAAGCAGATTCAGATGTTTCGCTGAAGAGGCACAACAATTTGAACCTAGCTTGGTGGTGCCAGTTCATGCCAACCATCCCCCTCTAAGTCATATCTTCCACCCCCACCCCCACATGCCCAAGCTCGAGCATGGTCCCCACATCCTTGATGCTCTCATTCTCCTCCTCCGCCCAGAGATGTTCCAGAAGTTTCAATATAGTCGCGCCAGCAAATTTGCACATTTCATTCCCACACTCAAGCAGATCATTGTCCATCTGGACAATGTGATAGAAAACTTCCTCCAGCCATCAAGGGAAATGTTGAAGGAAATGTGAGAACACAGACATGCAACAACTTGTGACAAATATCTAGTAACAGAGTTCTTGATTGGCTGCCACAATCTGGAAAGTGCTGATGACTTCCGTTCTCATCACTTGGTAAGCTATCATGAACATGATTTCCTTTTGTGATTGAATATTGTTTTGATCATATCATAAGATTGGTCATCATATGACAGGATGGTTCCACTGTATGTTCTGGGAGAAAGCTATTGCTATGAGGTGGACATTCCAGAGGCTGAGTTAGACCAAATTTGGGATATCATTGTAGCCTAGTACAAATGTCCTTTAGACAACAAATAAGTGTTTACCCCTACCTCATTGTGTGGAGAAACAAAGGAGACAATGTGGGTTTTATACCGGTCCTGCGCACATCCTTGGTTTGGTTTTCTTGCAGACAAGAATTATTGAATGGATTGTTAGCAGCCATGGCCAGTAAGCTACTCTTTGTTGCATGGACTGCTGGTTTATACATGCAGGATACATTTAGAATTTTTTTTTTTGGATTCTCTGGATTGTTTGCATCAACATGAATGGTCCGTTTTACACTCATCATTGCTGGCAGGATGAGAAAAGTAGCTCGAAGAAGGATCCTGTATAGTCTTTACCTTCTGGAATTGCCACTACTACCATCTCTTCTGCTTTCACCAATGTCTCTCTATCCGGTCATTTCAGCGTTTCTCACTCTCAGGTTTCCACTATCTTCCACAACTCAGCTGCCACTACGGTCTGAACCTATCAATAACATCATCACCCAACTTTCAGCCAAAAGGATAGAATAATGGAGCAGACATAGCTGGACCCTCAACACATTGTTCATCCACACAGGAGACAGAGCATGATGAACAGATTGAAAAAGACCCATTTTCTTGAGTAGGCGAGGTAATTTGAATGGATCAAACTCTGCATCAGCAGTGGAGGAAGGTGTTTGGAGGTGAGGATGAGGACGGAGATTCATTGATGAATGATTAAGAGCATGTCGATGCCACAAAATTTGCTCCCTTCGCCTCTGAACAAGACTAGAGAGTTGCTTATTGGGCAGTTGAAGAAGAGATTGGATATGAATCATTAGATCATCTTCTCTCTATCCCAGGAGTGAGTACATGATCCTCAATACATGTTTAACTGGAGAAACCAATGTGCTAGGTAGTGCAGAGTTTAGGGCACTAATTTCGAAATGTGAGATCTCTTATGACATCAGATTATCGATTACATTCCCCCAAGAGCCAAATGGACTACTTGTGATCTTTGGTATCGCTCAGACCCTGAAGCCAAGCATACAATTCACTACTGCAATGTGATTGATGCAATCCAGGCATTACTAGGCAATCCAGCTTTTGCTAAAGATATTGTTTATCGCCCCAAAAGAATTTTTACTGATGGTACTAAAAACAAGTGCATCTACCATGAGATATGGATAGATGATTGATGGGCTGCTGTTCAGGTGAGTTTCACTAGTTATTCTTTAATGTGATTTGCTCAATGACTAGCAAAGTCAATTGCCTCCTGGATTGTGTGATGGCCTAGTTATACTGGCAACAGACAACACACAGCTCACATAGTTTTCTGGAGGCAAGATGGCCCATCCTGTTTATCTTACTCTTGGCAACATCACTAGGTAGTGTTTTAAGGTCCAGTTCTAAGACCGATAAAAGACCAAAATTTCACTAGACCGGACCAATCAAGACCAGTTCTGGGTGGTCCAGTCTTTCCTGGTTTTGATTTACTCAATCTTGAGCTTTTGTTTTTCTCGAAATCAAAAGACTGACCAAAAACCAGTCAGGACCACTGAGTCTTTTGGGCGGACCAAAATCTCTGAGAGAATATTCTGTGAGGCGTTGAAAGTGGGGGTAGGTGAATTACAAAAACAAGTGTTGATGCTTGCTTCTGCACTTCATGTCTCATATGGCTACACTCAAGCAAAATACCTCTTTTGGTTATACTTATGTAGGTTATCCGCAGCTGAATTATCCAATAAAACTATTTATATTGCATACTCTATACACTCAGGCCCTCAGGACTGTGCAAACATTGTAGCCACTTTTGCTATCTTCTTTGGGCCTCCTTTCACCCTGAATATTTCCTCAGTTACCTTTTCTGTCTAGGGTTACATTGACTCACCTTCGGTTTCCTCTCTGGATCTTTTTTGCGTCAAAGATGATGGTGGCCATGGTGGTTGGGATGGCCGGCAGTTGGGTTTCCCAAAGTATTCTGTTAAGGCAGGTAATAATGACATGGACATGGTTATTTTGTCTTGATTGTTGTCTAGTTGTTATGTCTACTGAGTTGAATGCTAGGACACAGTCTGTTTATTTTGGTATTGATTTCTCTGATTTTTTTGGCTTGGATTTCATCATATTGTAGTCATGGCTAGCAATAGATCTTTGGTCACTGGTGGTAATTAGCAAGAATATGATTTAGACTTGCAGTAATCAATGCTATCTCTAGGACAAAGTCTGTTTTTGTTGGTCTTGATCTTTGTGATTTTTAGCCTTAATTTGAGCAGATTGAATTCATTGCTACAAATGGATTTGTCTTGATTTTGTCTTGTGATCCACAATGGTTTGCTTATGTAAGCAGTACTTATATTGTCTGGTTTGCTTACTTGTTGTTTATTACTTTGAAGACTGTAACTTAAGAATTAGTGGTTGAAAAAATATAGAAAAATAATTTTATAATGGATGCCAATCATGGAATATCATCGAGTCAACGCGCGGTAACCCATAAACCCACAGAACGACTATAGGCAAGTAACCATTGACTTGCACCCCCTCACTCACTCCTTTGCCTCTATCTCAAGGCTCTGGACATAGCGTTGTTCTCAAACAACAAACTAACTGTGGGGATGTGTTAGTAGGTGTAAGGGGTTTGCCTTGCAAGGCTCGACCCTAAAGAGGTTCAGGGAGTTTGAGAGAGATGGCATAGAACAGTGGTCCGATAATAGTCCAGAGGTGCTGAGAGCAGCCCTGTCATAGTCCGGTAAGGAAGACAGGGAATCTGGTGCATCAGTGATGCAATAGACGGTGAGGGGAGCTAGCAAGTTGTAGATTCAATAGATGTCGAAAAGTGTCTGTCTAAAAATAGATACAAGGACTTTATAGTCACTGGCCTGGTCACTCCCGGGACTGTGTAGCTACATCCAAAAGAGACATAGCGATCCCCAACAAAATGAAACAAAAAGGGAACATAAGTGTAAGGTAAGATAAAGAGTTCCCGGTCTGTGATGAGCAGTGACCGGTCTAAGTAAGAGTAGTCCAGGTGTACAGGACTGATAATCAGTGACTATCAGTATCATAAAAAAGAGTTTCAAACTGTGCAAGGGAGAACTGGAGATAGGTAGGAGTGAGGGGAGAATGTATCTGAAATGCGTGAAAAATGAGCTATATACAAACAGAGACCCACTGGGCTCTACAGTGCCAATACTGAATTTGAAGGGAAAACCATTCACAGCATCCCAGACCTACATATCAGTATTCATATCCCAGATCTAGACAGGGTTCCGGATCACAGAATTTGGTTTCACGCAATCCGGGCCAGGCAACAAATCATGAAGAAATTCAAGCGATACATCACTGACTGTCCTACACTTTGTGTGCTCACCATAGTCAACATTGTCGACCTTTCATCATTTGCGAATCCCTCATTGAAATCAACCACCACCCAAGTATTATTTTGCATTCCTGCTGTGCTATCATTTAGGGAATGGTCACCAGGCAATTGCTGTTCGGTCCAATTGTCACACTGATCTGGATGTCCATTTCCAGCATCACACTGGAGGTTTAGATTGCACAGCCATGTGGACAAATTGATTTATCCAATCATGGTTCTATGGTTTACACTTTGGGAGTTTGTACTATCTCTCCTCAATGTCTCTGACACAGATATGGGAGACCCGTAGACCCTCCATCCTGTCATCAACACTGGGGCTGTCGATGCTATGCTTACAAAGGCACTGGAACTTTTCAGAGACTGCATCATTGTTGTCATTGATGATGTGATCATGGTGAGTACCCTGGACAATACTCTGTACACCAAAGAACACTTACATGGGTTGAGGACGAGGACCAGCTTGGTATCATTGATGAGGAGAATGACCATCGGCAGCACCTACTAAGCAGCTGTATGTGATTGGAATCCACCACTGCACCCTATTCAATGGTCTGTACTTACAAGATGATTGTGAGTGGATTATGGTGCACAACATTTGAGCGTTATTGTTCCTTTCACATGGTCTTATTATAGAAAGGCATAGAAGCAATGATGAGAATGCAGCCACAGGCTTCCAACAAGAAACCAAAATGGTCTTAAACACAAAACATGTATACTTCTATTCAATTCCGATATCACCTAACAGTTTTGTGTTAGCATCATGTAGTAATGTCCATCTCTCATACATACTGGCCAAGCTAGAGCCCTGTATTTGTGTCCCTCCATTAGAGGAGTAGTAGTAGTAGACATCTACCAAACATATTACAACTGCTTCCTAAGCACCGGCTATTCATTTCATAGTAGTAGCCCTTTGGTCCCCTTGTACCTCCTCCTAATAGCAATTTGACATGACACCTAGGATACCTCCAATTGATTGTCATTACCAAACATATTACAACCACTTCATAAGCACTGGCTATTCATTTTATAGTGGTAGCCTTTTGGTCCCCTCCTACCATCTCCCCTGGCAATATCAATTTGAAGTGACATCTAGGATATCTCCAATCAATTGTCCTTTACCATTAGACATCTACCAAACATATTCCAACCATGTCCTAAGCACTGGCTATTTATTTTGTAGTGGTGACCAATGTCCTCCCCCCCCCAACCTTTACCAGTATATCAATTCAACAAATGACTTTGAAGAGTAAGCAACAGTGTACTTGGGGGATTCCAAGGTCGGGGAATTGATTGGGAATTGTCCGGAAAGCTTCCAGAATTTATTTGAACACATAGCAAAGTCTACCCTCTCACCACTTTTTTTTCTTTGTAACAATTTTTCCCAACCACCAAATCTTACCAGACCTTTTGTAGAAGCTTTATATACATCTAATGAATGGACTGACACCATTTACCAACCTATATTTCAGTTTTGCATGTTAGTTTTCAATTCCCATTGAAGTATATAGAACAACCAGAATAATGAAAACACTGAGGGAATGATACATTAAACTTCTAAAATTAGTTATGAAATTCTAGGAACAAGGTTTCCTCAGACTCACTGGCACACCATATCAACTCATCAAATTTGAGATCTGACCACAGAAGAAAAATGAGCAATTCTCAAGCTGGTAAGCTATAGTATGGACTGCATATATGCCAACCAGAACACTGATGTGATGAGGAAATGAGTAGAACATCAAGGGGCCAATCTGCCAGCTGATCAGATATGTTTGATGTGGAGTATGTGGTCCTGGAAGAGAATACATGTGAGTATGACCACCACACATGGATTCACAGCAGATGACATCTAGCAAAGAAGCAGTTCTTGTTGATTCAGAGCAAGATGGCCAACTTCAGGAGTAAAATATTCAAACCAAGATGTATAAGAAGTTACTTGACACAGACAAAAAAATTGAAGATGTGGATGCTAAACTGGCAGTTATAAGAACAACAGTGGATATGGTGTATGAGTTATTGTATGGTCAATTGAAGCTGAAGGTGACAAAATCTGAGGTGGATGCACTGCAACAGAGAATGATAGGGGTTGAGCCAATAGTGCAAGACCTGAATTTTGGAATGATTTCTGGATAATCACAGAGGTTAGGACATGGTCTCACTAATTAGTAGATATTGCATAGACACAATAACATCCATTCCAGTATAATTCACTACAAGAGGCCAATTCTGCTGGGTAAGAGTGTGGCCATTAAAATAAATCATAAGAGAGAGCAACAGTGCCCCAGAGCGGTGTTTCTGGATAGAGCTTGGGAAATTCATTCGTGCATCCAAGATTTCATTTCGTTGACATTTATACCAAACCCTTTAGTAAATTCTGGAACGCCCAGTTCTCAAGTAGGTCATGGTATCAGCCAAGGAGCTACCACATAATTCTGACCTCATCTTTTAGCATGGCTCTGACCAAACAGACAGTGAAAAAGTCTACTAGCGGCACATCACCCAGAAATCAACTGAAGACAAAGAGGAAGATTCTTGCAGTCATGACGGTGTCTAAGGCCCCAAGACAAACATCCAACCGCAAATGCAATTCCAGCGGTGATGCAGGTACAAGAAGCAGACCCATCAATGAAAGTAGATGATCTGAGTCAGCTCGACTCTCCCTTGATGACACCCCCGTCCTCTCCGGCCCTGCTGAAGCCTGAGACTGAGGGCCACATGCACAACCAACTGAGTGACACATACTTACCCAAAGTTGTGGTAACTAACCTCAGATAACATAGTTTTGTTGTCTGTGCCAGGACAGAGGCTCAACACTCCATTGTTGTGGACAATGTCCCAGAGTCATCTGCAACACCTGCCTCATCATTTCAATTGAATTTGAAGAACTTGAAGTTGTGCAGAAACCACAAGTCAATTTCATCTGCCCAGGGTGCCATGCATTGCAAGAGAAGAGACAAGAAAAGAAGGGGCAAGTGGAGTACCACTCTGTACTGGGTAAGTCATTGCAAAGATCACTACTTTATTCTGTCTGACTTCAGTCAGGCTCTCACTCAGTCGGACCAACCCTTATTGGAAATGTTCACCATCCTCAAGTCTCATTTTGGGACCTCCTCTCATAGCCAGGTCAATGGCAAGCCCATTGTCATCCTCCACCTCGTCTGTAAGGCTATGGATGTCCTTGGGACTCCTCCTCATCTTGTTCACCAAATGTTCGAGCCTTATTTTCCCAACGGAACTCTCACCTTAATCCAGTTCGAATTTGAATTCAGAACCAATACAAAAGTTTGATTGCATGGCACTCAAATGAAGTCCCTGAAGTCAATAATCTCAAGTGTCTCTCCCATATGAGTACCAATGGTGTTCATCAGTAATACACAGCAACATGTCGGAACACGGCAATCTCTTTGCAAGTGGTGGGCCCACCAACAATCCTGGACCAGTGGCTGTCCAAGTCGACCAAGTAAGTTAATTTTGTTATTCAGTGAATGTGCTAAGGCACAATCCCCAGTTCTTTGACTTTCTGTTTCAGAGCGCAGCGCCTCTGCTGCAAGGCACCGGTGCTATTGACCTGCAGGTGGCTGGTCAAGCACAACAACTCCTTCAAGGCACTCGATTTCTTGACCTTAAAAATGCACATGTACACTGTATTTAACTTCTCGAAGTCCTTTGTTGAATTGATATATTTGTAAAGGTGGGCACTACAAAATAAATAGCTAGTGTTTAGCAAATGGTTGGAATATGCTGGATAGACAAGGGACATTCATCGCTGTGTCACCTTGTTGGGTGGTATTGTAACTGAGGATTCTGCCATTGGCACCTCAAATCTCTAGCCGCTGTTGACAAACCCAACAACCTGTAGATGCAGGCAAGGATGCTGCAGTGGCGGGTTGTGTCACGAGCACAACTTTCTGGTGGGGAATGGTGCACGCAGGCAATATCTGTTGCCTGTCAAGCAGATGGGTAGGTAATACCTGTGGATTGTTTAGTTATATAATGCGCAACCTAGATAACAATTACTCTCGTTCTAAAGTGTGTGCTGACCCACTATGCACAGGGTAGGGATTGATACTATTAGAGCCGACTACCTCCAAGTTGGGTGGCCATCTCTTGAGCTATGCGACCATGCATGTCGAAGAGCTAGCATTCTGGTACAATTCACAACATGCCCTGGACAAGAGGGCACAGAGGCTGCAAGATCGTTATGAATTTGGAACATCCCTCCATCCTGCAAAGAATACATCACGTAGGTGCCCAGTAACATCACAGCCAAATATATACTCATGTTGTATTGACAGGAACATTCTATAGAAGGTCAACACTGGCCCTCATGGTCTTGATGCAATATGCACAAGACTTAGATTTCTATCAGGAATTGAATAGATTGGCGAGTTCCTCCATTCTCTCCTCATTCAAGACATACCTTTGACATTGTCCCACCTGAATCCTAATGTGTCTGGTTAGCATAGTACACCATTGATCAGACTCTCAGTTTCAGCTCACCTTTGTCCTACCAGCTTTCGTTTTCTTCTTTCCTGCCATATCCTGAGTTGTAGTGTAGAATCTAAGTATTGTGCAACATTTTTCATTGTGTTCAAGTTGAGGCATCCACTCTGTACATTTTTCATTTACACAATATTGGAATAGTGGTGACAAATGTTACCATAAAATGGACATGCTCTTCTAGTAATCTAGAAGGCTAGAAATTTCAATTTTTGATAGGCATGAAGGATGTTGGTGATGATGCAGTTCTAGTTGATGTTGTCAGAATCATTTTCAAATCTTGATATTTGTGTTAAGTGCACTGACCATACATGTGACCCAACCAACATGTAGATTCCAAGCATGGTGAGCTACATGATGGGGATGGGGATGGGGATGGGGACGAGTCAGGGGCGAGGA
>JBBPNU010000271.1:0-20554 GCA_038091055.1 Leccinum angustisporum
AAAAAAAAGAAAAAAAAAGGAAAACAGGAGAGAAATAGAGACTTGAGATTCAGGGTCGTCACGCCTCTCAGCCACAGCTGCCAGCGTGGAAACCCCCTCTCTCCACTCTCTCTCCCCCCCCCTTCCTTTCCAATCAATCAGCCGTGGGCCCCCATCGGAGAATGTTCCGCACTCAGGCATCTGGGCTCACCACCCGGCGTTTCACATTCCAGTTCGCTCTTTGGGATCTCACAGAGGTTCCACAGGGCGCCGCGGGAGAACACGGAAAGGGGCTAAATATACGAGCGTAAGCAACTTGCTCAGCTTCGTCTCTCCATGTTGGGTAGTGGGCTTGCGCCGTCCTTTTTTTTCTTTTGGGGATACGGCCCATCACTGCCAACCGGCATGCTGTCTATGAGTATAATCCCCCCCAATGACAAACTTGAACGTATTTGGGAATATGACAGGTTGACTAACGCCGGTGTCTCGATAATGTTGTATTTGCGCAGCAGCCTAGTCTGGTAAGGGGTTCGAGGTGGGTATTTGCCTTTGGGTATCATTTGGAGGCCCTTCTGGGTTGCCGCGCAAGCGTTTGAATCAGTGGATACTGAGCTCGACTGCAATCAAGGGTCCCCCTCGAACAACCTTTCCCTTTCTTGCTTGCCCTAGCGCCAGGCCGGCGGTCAGCGGCGAGCCGCCAGCACGTTCGTCGCTTTGCTTTATGAAATTTAACCGCAAGCGAAAGTTTGTTCAGTGACGTGCGTGGCCCTTGAATTGCAAAAGGAAGAAGGATATCTGCACATAAGTATGCTAACGCTATATTGAAAACAAGAACAGCTCCATGTATCGAGACATTTTCACCGTACTACTATACTGACAACAACAGGTCCTTCGTGAGCGGTCCATCACCATTCCTTATTCGACAGACCATTTTTTTCTATCTCTCCGGCCCACTGCTAGAGCGGGCACCCGCTGACAACAACAATAGCTCCCCTCAGGGGAACCAAAGGCCAATCTACCTCCTCCCCTTCTGAAAAAAGAAGATGGATAGAACGGTAAGTTGCCTCCGCGGGTGAGTTGTCATGAAGCTCGGCGCTTGTTTCTCCTTGTTGTTCCGTCGAGTGAATTCGTGCAGTATTCGTCAAGAATCAGTTCATTCGGTCGTTATATCGTTCCTGCGGTCGTAGCAAGGTGGGCAAGCATCCAATAGCGGACGAGTAAAGAGTCGCGTGACGTGTGTAGCAGTACAAAATGGTATCGGTGAATGGATGATTGGCCGCCGGGAAGGGGTGCAACATGAGTGAGTGATGAGAAATTGGATAGAAACCGGGAATGGGGCGCAAAGGGAGATTGTGCGATAGGTGGATTAAATCCGCTTGGGATACGGTGGCAGGTCGGAAAAACGGAGCGGAAAAGGCGTCAACAGCTCTATCGATCAACAAGATCTGCACGACTGATGATGATAATCGTGCGCTCTCTCGGATCGACAGGATAAGACTTGACAGCTGGCCAGCATCATCGAGTCGTTGACAGCGTCGCGGAGAGGGAGGGGGGGGGGGAGGGAAGGGGATTTTTTGAATGTTGGTATCGCGCACCGCGCTGTGCGACCAGCGCTGCAAGCTCGACAAGCTATGATTTGTCGCCTCTCCCTTAGTTTCGCCCAAAGCAGAAATACAAAATACAGAGTGTGCAATGAGGCAAGAATGTTTAGAAAAGGATGAAACCGAGGAATGAAAAAGGGGTAGAGTCCACTAAGGCAACGAGTTTGATTTGGATGCCATTTCAGTACTCCGAAATGGCTGGGCTACGAGAGTCCTCCCGCGGAGGCTCCTGTCCTTGCACGTGGGTCAGAGAGTGGCTCGGCATCCCAGGCTCAGGGGGAGGCGAGAGTGGTCTGCCATCAACACCATGCATGTTATTGGAAGGTGATGGGGAGCCGGAGACCCCGAGCGAAATCTTTTCGTTGACGGCACGCAACCGTTGGACTTCTTGTTCCAGCAAGAGGAGACGAGCCTGCATCTCTTGTGTCGACTTTTCGAGGAAGATGATGTGGTTGGTCGCTAAAGTGAGGAGATGAGATGAGACCATGAGCGAGGAGATGAGGATGGGGTGTTACCTCGCTCGAGCAGTGAAACCTTGCTGCTCTTCTGGTTTGAGACGGGGAGGACGTCTTTCAATTTCGCATAACCGTCGCGTAATTCGTCTCTTCGCCTCTGCTCAGCCTCGATCCTTTGCCGCCGCGTCGCTTCCTTGCGAGTGTGAGCGAGGTTTTCCACAAAAGTAGCACCCATATCTTCGTCGTCAGAGTCGTTCAGAGAGCGGGCACGACCACGTCTGCCAGAAGAGCTTGTAGTTGGGGAAGGTGTTGGGTTGTAACGTATGGAAGTGCGATGTACCAAGCTGGCTCCTCTGGACGATGAAGGGGAGCCAGTCCCGCTGCTGTTTCTCGAATGGTGGTAGATGCCGTCCGCTGATGTATCTGATCCTGAAATGGGAGGCGACAAGGGATCATACATGTGAGGTGAGGGCGGAGGGGGAGAGCCTGCAGGCAGACCCATTGACACATGTTGTGGCGATGACGAGTACACGGGTGGCGGCGGATATTGATGCGTGGACATGAGGCTGAGATTATGGAACTGCATGCTCTGATGAAGGTCTGGTGCGGAGAGATGACCTACATACAAAGTACACGAGCACATTATCAGATCAACATGAGGCAGAGGCGAGTAAAAAACGCGAGGAAGTAGACCCACGCGGATGAGTGGCAGGATGCTGAAGCGGATAAGAGTGCTGGTGGTGCATCTGGTGGTTGTACGCAAGAGAATAAGAGGATTCATGCTCGGCAGGATAATAACCATAAGGTCCCGTCTGACCGAGATTTGAGGTGTGATCATCAGGGATATGTTGGTTGTGCTGGTGGTGTTGTTGATCCATCGTCTTGCGGGGTCGTGGGTGGGTCGTGGAGTCAAAATGAAAAGGGCAAGTTCTGAGATTGTGTAGTCACTGAAATGTAATAAAAGGTAAGAAACAGGGTCGAAGAAAAGAAGAAAGAAGTCAAGAAAGTCGGAGGAGGGACAATAAGGTGGTGCTCCTCGTACTAACTACTACATTGTCCCTCTTCTCACGATTCCTCAACGCAAACAAAATCATATTTCGACTCGAGGCACCCTCATGTCGTTGATCGCGACGTCCAGGTAGATCCAAAGCCTTTCTATCCGGCCTCCGCACCGGAGATGGTGCCTATCGATCAAGGAGCGATAGACGCCTCCGGGTCTGCGGACTCTCACTGTCTTCTCACATGACCTTGCCAGTGGGCGTCAGAAGCCTGCGTTGCCGTCGGGAAAGATATGTACCGTCAGGTAGACCGAGTCTGTAAATAATAATAATAGTTTGAGAAAGTGTGCCGGACCGGGCAGTCTCGGTCGCCAACGCACTGGTCGTGATGCGATGATAGGCTCTGAAACGCGTGTCTGTCCGAGACTTGAGACAGAAATTCCGCTGATGCAGTCGTTCAACTACTCATCCATCTCGTCCACTGTGAACGCCGCTCAATGTCATTTCATGGAGGGCGGGAGAAGAGAACCCCATTGGCGTCGTGTTAGCAACCTCACAATTACTGTTAATGGGGTCACGTGAGCGGCACTATGAGGATTTTGTAGCCATCCGAGCCATCCCGGGCCACATCTCCTCGTCGTTGCCCTCGACGAGCGACGTCGTCGTTTTATGATTCTCCGTTCATTCAGGTGTGTACCCCACAAAGTTATCTTCATGGACACGTAATTCATCACACAGTACAGGATCATTCACCTGCATCACTCTTGAACGCGACGACCCGCCGTCTTTGGGCAGAACATGTCTGCCACGCAGTCACAACGAAGCTCTCCTGACTCTCTTTCCATCCCGAGTACAGGATCGGGTCCCGGCTGGACTCCTCCAAGAGCACGTCTTTCGCCGCATCGACTCGCAAAGCTGGCAAACGCTCTTGGCGTATCTACACCATTACCCGCGATGACCTCTTCTCCTTTATTCTCATCCGTGTCTCAAACTCACACAGTCAGCTCACCGTCAGCATCAAACGCTGATAACCAGTGGCGTTCCGTGACGCCATCTACTGAGTAAAGACAACAACTTGCGAAAGAATCTAGGACCAAGCGCCGGCTGCCCTTTCGCTTCTCGCCGTCCAGCAAATCGAGGCCGTGGAAACCTGCTGCGACGCTGAATGGTGGGCCATATGTCGTGGGACACGTTCCCAAAAGCCCTACGTTTCGCGAAGTGGAATTCGAGGGGATGCTAACGTCCATGCGCTCGGAAAAGGTTGAGAATTGTATGCTGAGGGTCAACAGTTGCAGCCGCATTCTGCGAGGAGTCTGCCCTCCGACCAGCCTTTGACGCATAGCTACACAACATCAACTAACGAGACATGGACGTGGACGGACGTCTGTCCAGACCGTCAGGCTCCGTGGGCGCGGGTTCCAGCTCGCGGTCACCTTCGATTTGCAGACGAACACGCTGTTCGAGAAGTTCCGGAGATGGTGCAGGGATGTATGAGCAAACGTTGAATCTAGTAGTAGGGCATAGTCAAGGGATCGAATGGCTCGTCTGCGAGTATCGGAACGAGGCGCAGAGAACGGTGGCCAAAGGTCAGTTTGGTTTTATGCTTGCCTTCGTTCTGCTCCCGACTGGCGAGCCTTTAATATATTTTTCCAGTATGTGCATCGTCACTGTTTCGTGGATCAATACGGCATGGCATGATTCGTTTCAGGCGCGGACGCGCGGAACAACCGACATGAACGCGTGGTGTCGGTATTACAGGTCAGGACGAACCACTACGGTACCAAGTATGTACATTTGTTCCAACCTTTATCCTGCTATGACTGACCTTCCTTTTGTTAGATGTCGCATTCCTTCAAAGCTCGTTGCTTGCGGTCACCTTCCATTTGCAGACGAACACGCTATTCAAGAAGTTCCAGAACCTGCTGTGATTGAACCTTCGGGTGGCTGGGACGAGGAGTGCTGAGCACACGACAAGGCGGTGACTGCGATGGACGTTTCAGCCGATGCCCACTGGGGACAATTTCACACGGCCCAACTACTCGGGCGACTTGGTGGCAAGTCAAATTCTCTCCGGACTGTCCGTTCGGATCTAGTACGACAGCCTCCTCACAGAGCATATTCCATCGCGCGTGAGTACTTCACTTCATTTTTCACTTCTTTGCCACGCCAGACCTAATCATGCCGCTCTTTTTTCGCTCATGCTATTTCGGATTGCTAAACCGTGGTGTATTCTTGAATTGCCAGCAGACGGAAGTTTCGTCGAGATGGGCCTGCTGCACGAGAGCATATGATCAGCCTGGACGTCGGTAAAGACATCCGCTCGCCCTATGCCATCACCGCCTTCGTCAACCAACACGGAAAGCCAGTGTATCGTGTCGGGTCAGTCCCTAAATTTGTTGCCCTGCTTTCAGGCAAAAGTAACCCGTGACAAACTAAACTAGACACCGCGATGCAATCGCGCCGGGTGCATGAGCCGAATCCAAAGCTCAAAAGGTCTCCACCTCCATCGACATCTCCCAGACATACGTCCACACGCTAATGGGGCGATCCCGCATGAGCGTGTACAACATCCTCGCTCAGAACAAATCCAAACCGGTGGCGCCTGCCAGATTGGGGCCAGTACAGGACCCGCGTACGCCATGCACATTCCTTAGACGCACGAGGTCTATCCTGGATATGTTTGGGGTCGCTATCGGTACGTCTTCCTCTGAGACCCCCTCGCGGCAGCCCACACTCACTGGCCGTACACATTCGCATAGCGTAACGGGCGCCGACATGCCTCGTTCGCTCCCCCCGGTGATTTCCCTCGAGGATCCACCCAAATCGCCCTCAGGTGACATCTTTGGTGAGACGATGCGCTGGCCGAGTTGTTCCGTCCCCCCTTCGCTTTCTGTATCTGTATCCCCTTTGATTATCCCGCTCCACACGAAGATCCTATCTTCCTTCCTCTCCCTCTCCCTCTCCGCGAAATGCAGTCTTTCGAATCTGGACTTACTGCCCAGGCGGACGACATGATGCGACAAGTCGGGGGTAGCCCATCATCTCCTCCGAATGCTGAGTCACACTCGATTTCGATCATCCGGACTCGGCATCGCCGCCGCCTCGTCTCGCGGTCTCTCCCTTTGCCGACGACTCTGACATCTCACTGCCTGATCCTGCACTTGTGCCACTCCCAGAGACGAGCATGCACTCGCGGTACTCCCCCGAAGTGTTTGATGTGCCTACAGACCTATCGAGGTCTTCCGCTCTTGGACCGTTTGCTCCATAGCTCTGTGGGAGACGACGATCAAGACTACGTGCCGATGACAGCGCGGCCCCGCGGGACGACCCTCAATGTGTCCTGTGGGGAGAGACGCATCTGACTTCCGACGCGGACACGGACGAATACTCTTCTGAAGGCAGTCGCCATGGCCTATCCTCCCCAACCAGTTCTCGCCGTGGCACACCTTCGGTCGATATCCCTAGCTTGCGTGTCTCCACAGACAACCCGAATGCCGACACCAACAACTGTCGTGTTCTTCTAGCTGCCACCATCGAACGGTGGATCGCCCAGTCGACTTCACATTTCAATGAAGACGAACTTCTCAACTTTGTTCCTCAACTACGGTACATACATCTCTGCCGTCGACCTGTGTCATTTACTCGTTTGTTGATTCCATTGGAGTTTGAGTGGGCATGCGAACAAGCAGGATGTACTGGCGAAGAAGATCGCAAGGGTCCGGACGTTCGTCACCATTATGTATTGGTTGTCGACGTTCTCTGCCATGGACTTTCCAAGCTGAAGCTGTTGCTAGCGAGTTGGTTGAAGCGACGCCAGGATGGGTGAGTTGGTCCTCTAGGCAATGATGCCTCGTGTCCGTCACGATAATCGATGATGTGCTGAAACCTTGCGGTTTCGTAGAGCATCGTGCGGAAGCTTATCAATGTCGTCAAGGACTGCAAAGATGCGCATCGCTATGGCACATCTTCTGCGCCCTAGAACACCTCGACCAAGCCGCGACCGACGCACGTCCTTGGGGAGAAGTTTTCAGAGGCGATTTCCAAGGACCAAGACGACTCGGATGTGGACCTCGACTTTGCGCCCGAGGAGCGCGTGTCCGTCTTTCTGGGGAGTGGTAGGGAGTCGGTTAATGCGTTTGCGTTCGGGTCTTCGAACGTGATGGGCGTCAAGTCTCCATCCACTAGCCGGGGCAATCATATCAGCGTCGACCGCAATCCTGCAACAGCCGCCCAGCCGTTCTCGTTCATCCTCCGCGGGCAACGCGAGTTTCGTTCCAGACGCGGAAGACGGCAACTCGATCATCTTCAAATACTTCTCCACGCCACCCCGCACGCCCAACAAATCCCCACTCGCGCTCAGCTCCAGGTCAAATGCCGATACGTTCGCAGGCACCGCAATCCCTGTATCCATCGTCTGACTCGAATTGGGCACACGCCTCCACCTCCCCAAACGCCCGGTCCGATCGTCTTGACGAACACCCGAGAGAGCCTACATTGCGAAAAAAAAACTACCAATCAAGTGAATGGTGGATAAACTTCCTGATGTCCTCGTCTACATCTTCCTCGGAGATGTCTCCCATTTGCTTATGGACGAAATGTAAACCACATGCAAACGCATCGAGAATGTCACTCTCGGGTCGAGAGGTAATCAGGAAGCGAAGGTTGGGAGGGAGGGTGTTGTCAGAAATTCGCTTAGAGATGACGTTCAGTAGCTGCCTGCGATCGGCTCGGCTGCCGCTTTCGTCGAGGGCGTCGATAACAATTACCGATGGTCCGATGGAGTGGAGATGCTCGCTAGGTTCGATAATGAGGCGCTCGATCTGTTCATCCAGTGAGATAGACATGCGAAGCGTTCGCTTGTCTTTCACGATCCTCCAAAGAGCCCGTGAGTGATCGGCGGCGATGACTGGGAGTGAATGTGGTGCGACGCAGCAGATTGGCCCGGCGTAACCGAGATGCTGGCCGTATGATGAATACCTTGGAGCATATCGGTAGGTCCAATTTCTGCAAACCATGCACGGCTGCTAACGGAATTGGGATACAGCGGAATTCGTGGAGCTAAGCGACATATCATATGCGGTTGGTGCTAGATATGTGCGGGAAAAAGGATGCTTGCCTGGGACACGCGAATCCTTGCTCCGCGATATTTGCGATATCATCAATGACCCCAACAAGGATGCCCCACGGGTCTGCTTGCTCACTGGCGTGGGCTTGAGGCCAGTTGGCCCAAGGAAGAGTGGTGTCGATTGCTTGTCCACCATTCACAGAATCTCTTTCAATCTTCTAGAAAACAGTGGGGATACCATCCACCCGCTAGATACACTATACCAAACCATTCTATGGCCAACTGTTCATGTTCAAATTACTTGGATTTGTCGGACACGTCCTCGGAGATGCGCGTTCGTGGAGGGAGCGGATGCGGCCACAACAACAACAACAACGTGCCTCCGCAGCCCGGGTTGCTGAGGAAAGTCCCGTGGAAACTTCCGTTTCGTCGGGATTTCGAGTTCATCCGGCGGTCTGGGGAGAGCGTTTCGTCGATGGGGATTCGGTCGCGTCGGAGAACTCGGTGGTGGCGCGGACGCGCGGGACAACCGACATGAACGCGTGGTGTCGGTATTACAGGACAGGACGAACCACTACGGTACCAAGTATGTACATTTGTTCTAACCTTTATCCTGCTATGACTGACCTCCCTTTTGTTAGATGGCGCACTCTTTCAAAGCTCGTTGCTCGCGGTCACCTTCTATTTGCACACGATGACGCTGTTCCAGAACTTGCCGTGATCGAACCTTCGGGTGCGGTACATAATCACGAACATGGCCAAACCAAGCGGATGTATCCGCGCGCCGTGTCGTTAACGGAGATGGTGCGAGGACGTATGAGCAGACGTTGAATCTGGTAGAGCGTAGTCAAGGGATCGAATGGCTCGTCTCTGGGTATCGGAACGGGCCGTGGAGAATGGTGGCCAAAGGTCAGTTTTGGTTTTATGCTTGCCTTCGTTCTGCTCCCGACTGGCGAGCCTTTGATATATTTTTCCAGTATGTGCATCCGTCACTGTTTCGTGGACCAATACGACATGGCATGATTCGTTTCAGGCGCGGACGCGCGGAACAACCGACATGGACGCGTGGTGTTGTTATCACCCAAATCGTTTGACCTCGTTCGACAACGTCGCAACTCTATGTCTCCGATCGTTATGACCGATTTGGAGAAATGATGGACCTCAATGGCTCAACGAAGCCATCATCCTCGGGAGACAAGCCCTCAACCTTTGTACATACGGTCGTCCCGGCCGATTGCATTACATCAACTAGCAGATTGTTTCCGTGTTCGGTACGCTCAGTCGGAGGAGGTAAACGATAGAAAGAATATCGAGTCTCTATACCGACTTGACAAATATCTCTCAAACAATCTTACGATCTTTCTACAGCCAAGCAATGGATCACGGAGGGTTAGTGTTTCCGCCATCGCACCGTCCTTCTCACGTACGCAACATCTTTTCGACTACTTACTCGTTCAGCGTCTGGCCACTCTGAGATCTGTATCTAATCATCCACAGATTTTAGGGACCTCGCTTTGTCGCTAGCAGTCGATGCATCCTCCGCTTATCTCCGCGACCAACGTGGAAAAAAAGCGATCGAGCTGCTGGAGCAAGGTCACGATGTATTCTGGAACTAGTTTACTCATCTCCGTTCCCATCTACAAGGCGTCATCGCGTCGGATTAGGAAAAAGAGGCCCTTGCAGGCGAGTTTACTCGACTCTCATCAGAAATACACCACATAATTCTTTCGCAAGGTCCAGATCAACAGGTTGTGCAGTCTTACTGTTGATCTACAATTCGCAATCACCAAAATTACCTGGCCTCACCTCCTTCTCACCTCATCCTTCCAGCACGCATCCGGCGGCGGACCTATGGTCATCACCAGCTAACATACACTTCTTCTTCGACAGACTCGATTCATATCCCAATACAAATTACAAAACAGCGTGTTCGAGACATGTCGTCCGAGTTCTGATCTCTGGCATTGCGTGCAAAAATGATGGACGTGAAGAATAATCCTAGTCGTTTCCCTCCGTGACCGCGGGGATGAGGTTGTGTCCCTGATTGCGGACTTCCTGCAGACAACAGTTCCACCTCATCCACGTATTTGGTGGTGCCCAACTGCCGAGTTCTCTCTTCTACTGTTGCACGCTGCTGGTCCGCATTGGGGATTACAGTACTTTCTGCTAGCGATGAACTGGACATCGTCGCTGAGTGTATGCAAGGTCTCGCTACGTTCACGTGCCTCAAAGGATCGGAATCGATTATATGTACAATCTTGGAGGAGTTGAGGAGAAGCAAGCGGGTTCACTTTGCTTGTCATAATGTCCCAAATGAAGAAAATACGTTTGAATCTGTGTTCGCTCTCCACTGGCACGATGGTCCGTTTACGATCGAAGGCATTGTGGGATGCGAGTTGTAGCAACGGTTGGATATAAGGTCCTAGGCCCGGACGAGGTGATCGATCTGGCGTCGGCCTGGTCGCCTGGATCATACCCGTGCGGCACCGTGACTCAACAAGACGATCAACTCGTTGGGTGGCAAGATACCATTTGATCAGCGTATTTTCTATCTACATATTGGTCGTAGTGGACGTTAAAGACACTATATAGGTCGTGCCGTTGTATAGTTGCCTTGTATCTGCTATGAACGCATTGCAGCATTGTTCAATGTTTCATCTGAGCTGCTTGTCTTTTCGAACGAGACACATTGCGACCAGCATTGTGTAGCTTTGTCTCTGTAAGCGAAGATCCAATGCATTGGCGCGAGCGATGGCATCGGCGAATGGACTCACTTTTGGTGGTGACTCGGACATCTCCAGTCGTGGAGTCGAAGGGTCCTGTTATCACTCACATATTCACCTCGTTAAATCGTGCAGACAGTTAGCAATAAGTTAGCGTGTCGCCGGTGAGGGCAATATTAATGCTCGGCGTGACGCGAGTCATTGAGGCTGCGCACACGTGACATGTATCGCTGACTAACTTCCCCTACTCTGACTCTGAGTCATGGGAGGTTTTTCGTTTACTCTACTTTCTTCATTTGCCCATCCTCATTCGCTTCGTAAAGCTATGCGTAGACATGCGCAGAGGCAAGCGGCCAAGGTGGGCCTCGTGCAGTACACGAGTATCGCTCAAAATATCAGTGTCGCCTCCATCAAGCCGGTCGTTCAGAGTCGCTTCCTCGCTCTCGCACCAAGATAATTGCCATCCAGCAGCGGGCTGACCGCGCGATCGCCCTAGATGTCGATGATCTCTAGGCCAGCGAAATAACACAGAACATCCTCGACATTATCAGTGGCGATCAGAGCACCGATAGAGCGCTCGTCACCCGGCCCAAGTTCCTGTGGAAGAGTTACCGCATCGCTCTCGAGATGCAAGAATAACGCCCGTCTCGAGGCCGTTTACCAGGCGAGTACCCCCTGCCTTCCCGTCCCGTTCGAATCCGTGACCTTTCCCCTGCAAATTGCACAACAGGCCTTCCGCTTCTGTCTCAAACACCAGCCCAAGGTCGAATTCCATTACTTGCGTGAGACACTTTGTCTTCACCACGCCAACTCGCCAGGTCCATGCTATCAACCTTCGAACTCAACGTCCTCCAGCATCACCTAGACATCCACTTTGCCCAACTCAACACCTCCGTCGAAGATGTCCACAACCTACTCGTGATGGCCAAAAAGGCGCGCCGCCCAGCTATGATGGCAAATTACTATGATAAGCTCGTAAATATTTTCCTCACCAGCGGCAACTCCCTCTACCATGCCGCAGCCTGGGGTCCGTATTATTCGTCGCCTCCATCGGCGGTAAATCCGACAAAGAAATGTTCCATCTCGCGGGCAAGGTCCTCTCAAACTCGCAGTCCCAGTCGGGCTGCACGATAACCCTGCTCCAAGAACAGTTGCCTTGCCGCCATTCTTGGGTTGCCCGAGGCGCCTACCCGCGCCAGTCTCCTCAAAGATGGTGTAAGCGTTTCTCTATCAACATTCCTGCCTTCAAGATCTCCTATGGCCTACTCAATAATTCATTCGGCCCCCGTCACCCTCTGCGCATCTATAACACACTCCTAACTCCCTGTCAGCGACTCACCGCTCCCACTCTCCCGCGCCCTCGTCTCTCGCCTCTCCTCCCAGCTCTTCACAGGTCTACAGCACCCTCAAATTGAGCACCCTCCTCGACTTCGTCAACCCCTCGACAACTTAGGCCTCGAACAACCATGCCACAGAGACCATCCTCTTTATCGACGAGCCCTTTCCCTACTTGCCAAATCCACTATGTTCGATCGCAGTAGCCCATCGCAATATGACACCACAACCAGGTGTCGTCGGCCGGGCTCGTGCGTACCCGCTTGAATACCCTCGCAACAGCGCTTCACAACATTGTACGCGTGATGAACCCAGATATCGTTGGCTGCGCGCGAGGAATAAGAGAAATAACGGGTGGCAGCGGAGAAGAAATTGGAGAAGAAGGAGAGAAGGAGGGTTGCGTATGAGATGAAGGAGTGGAGGGGAGGAGGCTGCTGCGCAGAGACAGGAAGAGGTGCGCGAGAGAGCCGAGGCTAGTGAATGTTTCTTGATTGATGTCGGCGTGTGTTAGTGGGACTGCGCCCGGATTGCAGAACGAAGTGCGGAGGAAGAGACTGAGGCGGCGAAGAAACGGCAGAAGGAACGCTTGACAGAGCAGCCTCGACAGCGCATGATCTGGCGGGCTGTTGCACTGGAAACAGCGCGCAAGAAGGCGCAACAGGAGTACGGAGCAGAGGAACGTGTAAAGATACGTGCGCACTCTGCCAAGTTTCGCGTGCTGGGGTGGTAGTCGCGAAGTTTGAGCAAGGAGACGGGACGGACTACATTAGCGAGGCAGTCGTCCTTGATCGCCAAACACCACATCGTTGCCCTCCTGGTCGCCACGAGCGATGTAGCTCATCAAATCAGCTTGCTATTCATCTCCGGCATCGTTACAACTGTCCGGGTACGGCAGCGGACATCGAGGAAGCCGAAACCTGTGCTAGAGAAGCACTAGAACTCTGCCCAGAAGAGCATCCGCTTCGTCCCACATCATTGAATGATGTTACACTGTATCTCTTTCTGATCGTTACGACCTGCTTGGGGAAATAACGGACCTCAATGAGGCCATCATCATTGGGAGACAAGGCTTCGACCTTCGCCCCGTCAGGACACCCGGGTCAAACAACGTCGCAGACTATCTCTCCAATCGTTATAAACAACCTGGGGAAATGACGGACCTCGATGAGGTCATCCTCGAGAGACAAGCACTTGACCTTTGCGGTATGTACATTTGTTTCAACATTTATCCTACTATGACTGACCTTCCTTTTGTTAGATGTCGCACTCTTTCAAAGCATCGTTGCTCGCGGTCACTTTCCATTTGCAGACGAACACGCTGTTCAAGAAGTTCCACAGCCTTGTGATTGAACCTTCGGGTGCGGTACATGACCACGAACATGGCCAAACCAAATGGATGTATCCGCGCGCCGTGTCGTTAACGGAGATGGTTGAAGGATGTATGAGCAGACGTTGAATCTGGTAGAGCGTAGTTAAGGGATCGAATGGCTCGTCTCTGAGTATCGGAACGGGCCGTAGAGAATGGTGGCCAAAGGTCAGTTTTGGTTCTATGCTTGCCTTCGTTCTGCTCCCGACTGGCGAGCCTTTGATATATATATATATTTCCAGTATGTGCATCCGTCACTGTTTCGTCCAATACGACATGGCATGATCCATTTCAAGCGCGGACGCGCGGACAACCGAGCTAAACGATCAAAAGAATATCCGGTCTCTATACCGACTTGACAAATATCTCATAAACAGTGACCAGTCTCAATATATGATCTCTCTACAGCCAAGTAATGGATCACGAAGGGTGAGTGCTTCCGCCATCGCACAGTCCCTCTCATGTACGAAACGTCTCTTAGACTTCTCGTTCAGCATCCAGCCGCCATACCATCCTACCCACTTATCTTCATCAAGCGCCTGGCTTCATCGCTAGTCGTCCCCTGGTCAGCCGAACGCAAACTCCTTCACGTTGGACTGGCCATCGTCGCTCAGCGTATCCCTTGAAGGTCTCACGACACCCATTCACCTTGATGGTTGAGTATGACCCAAGTCTCGAAGGAGCTGAGGAGGAGCGCGTGGATTCACTTTGCTCGTCACGGCGATAACCAAACACGAAGTAACCCTTCCGAATGCATTATTGGGCCCCACGATGGCTGTCAACCGTGGAGTGGGTGGTGGGACAGTCAGAGGACCAGTTAGAGAATCTGCAAATTGAACACCTGTCTACTTTTTATATGACGGTCGGGGACGAGGAGAGTCCAGACGAGGTCATCGACCTGGCGGTTTGCAGGGTTCCGTTCTGTGATTGGTACGATGTGGGCAGTAAACGATGCAGACGAACAAGATCCCGTTCAAGTTTTACGAGAATATGTTGAAGAGATCTATCTTTTCGCTCGGATCACAAGTACTTGGGCGGTATTGTCCAGAGGATGATGAGGCGAATCATTGGGTGCTCCGCTCCGAAATCGGCGCATTCTGTTGACGAGTCAAGATCGTCGAGGGACCATTCCCGCTCGGGTGGACGCCACGGCCCATAGTACATGTTCATCTAACAAACGTATACATTGGGACTTCCCCTCTTGGGTCCAGACGGTTCGACGTGTGGGTTCACTGGCAGGTGCCCGGACTCCCCGGGGCTGTAGCATCAAACGTTGCTAAGTTGTGCTAGACTAGCACACTGGTGCGGCCCGTTTGATTGCGTAAGTAGTAGTAGCGTGTTGTTATATAATCATACATATTCACGCGTTTGGCAAATTCAATTGAAGTTGAAGGTTACTGTGACAGACTCTAACTCGGACCATCCTGCCAAAACGTGGGCCAATGTTTTCTCTTTCAAGTTCCGGTCAAGATTTGTGTGTTTGCGGACGATCTTTCCACAATATGGGGGCTTTTACGAGACATCAGAAAAACTGTCAGAAGGGAAAGAAGCGTCTGGCTAATGCCCTCAGGCAGGCAAAAGAAGTTCATTGTCGCGAAAGGAACCCCAAGAGGTGTCGTGTTGAAAGTAGTTTTGAGTTAGAGGAATCGACCTCGGGGTCTTCGCACCCATTGAACCAGCCTGAGCGCGTTGATGGTACGTACGCAATTTATGATTTAGGCTCGCTGAAATAACAGGCCTGCATTGCTATGATGAACGACTACAGGTATTAGCAGTGCTACTGAGTCACAGTCCAACCAGGCCCCAACTTCTAGTAGTACGAGTGATGCCTGCCATTCAGGGCATAATGAAGGAGAGGTATGTAAATATAATTCTCTTCGATCTCAATTGACGTTGCTCGTGGTATAGGTTGAGAATGACGAACTACCACTGGCGGTTCGTCGGAGTCGGCGAGTTGATCGTCGACTGCCGAAACGCTTCCGGGATATGCTCCCGGAGCCTCCGTTGCCACTACCTCCACAGAATTCCGAGTCGGTGCCTCAGCCCGATGCTCCTGCCAGTGCAAGTCCTATCTCTGTCGCCACTCCAACTCCCTCTACCCCACAACCAGGATCAGACTTACGCTCGCAAAATGGCCAGCTTCCACGGAAGCATAAACATGCTGTTCTGGTTACCGAACCTAATTCGTTCGGCTTATTTCGCATATACGACGAGGGGTCCGCTCCCGTCGATGATCCTGAGGATCAGAGCGGAGGAGCTTCATCGTGGGTATCGGAACTGGGAGTCGAAGCTGCGACATCTTTGTCGTCCAACGGGAATCCATACCACCCATACCCTAATGAAACTGCATGGCGGATTGGAGACTGGTACTGGAACCACGGCGTACAGAAGTCGAAAAAAGGCTTTGAGAGTCTTATCAAGATCATCGGAAGTGAAGGCTTTCGACCCGACGACTTGCATTGTACCAATTGGACAACGATCGACCGTGAACTAGGTGGCTCAGATACTCATCTCGCATCTCATGCAGGGACGGAACCCGCCGGCTACGAGACTGATTCGGACTCGCAACCCTGGTTCCCGGAGGAAGCCGGTTGGATGCGGAGAAACATTACGATCTCAGTCCCATTCCCTCGCCGCTCTCTCCATCCTGGTCCAAGAGACTATACTGTCTCTGACTTTTACCGCCGGCCGCTTCTCTCGATAATCCGCGACAAACTTTCGGACCCATCGCGCTGCCGGTCGTTCCGATTCGAACCTTACCTTTTGCGGTGGAGACGTTCGCCTACTGCTGAAGACATCGGGGTCTACGGCGAACTCTATTATTCTCAAGTATTTATTTCGGCACACCGCGAACTACAGAACATGTCTCCAGATGCTACTGGTGGTTGCACCTTGCCCCGACGGATCATTGCATTGATGCTGTGGTCCGATGCTACGCACCTCACTTCATTCAGTGACGCGAAGCTGTGGCCGCTATACGTTTATTTTGGAAACGAATCCAAATACCAACGGTGCACCCCGACGGCCAACCTTTGCTCACATGTGGCGTATTTCCAGACAGTACGTGTTCATAGGACGTGATGATTCGGATCTAATTATCCTTCCAACTAGCTCCCCGACGAGTTTAAGGACTTCGTGATGGAGCATACCGGAGGTGATAAACTACCAAGTGACCCTTTGTTTACTCATTGCCGTCGAGAGCTCTTTCATGCACAATGGAAGGACATAATAGATGACGAATTTCTTCAAGCATACAAGCACGGCATTGTCTTTACGTGCGGAGACGGCGTCAAGAGGCGATTATTCCCTCGCCTCTTTACGTATTCGGCTGATTATCCAGAAAAGTACGTCGTGCTCTTATTCGAGTCCTTGCAGCTCAAGCTCTGACCCGGATGCGTCAGAGTGCTCATTGCCAGCATCCGCAACCTCGGCGGTTGCCCATGCCCAAGATGTCTCATTCCAAAGGACAGGTTTCAAGAATTTGCTACCGAGAACGACATATCGCAACGCACTCTTTTATCACGCCATGACACCGTCGAGCGACGTAGCAAAATCACATCGGCTCGCCGAATTATCTATGAAGGACAATACAACGTTGACACCCCTCAAGTTGAGGCGCTTCTCAAGCCCGAATCTCTGGTGCCAACCATTGTACGTGTCACCCTGCTGCAGAACAATGTTGATCGTGCTGACGTTGTGGTTGAGAATGCGTTTTCAGAAAGATTGGGCCAAACAGGGTTTGACTTCTTTCTGATGTTGGTTGTTGACTTGCTACATGAAGTCGAACTCGGTGTATGGAAATCCATTCTCGTTCACTTGTTTCGGATGGTAGACAGTCTAAAGGGGGCACTCCTGGCTGAAGTCGATCGCCGGTGAGAGAATCTTTCTTGTCAATGAATCCACGAAGGCTAACTTTGTGAAGCTTTCGTCAAGTCCCAACCTTCGGTCGAGATACCATTCGACGTTTTCACAAGAACGTTTCAGAAATGAAACAGTTTGCCGCACGAGACTTCGAGGATGTTCTCCAGGTGCGTGTATTTCACTCTCTGCTTTGACCACTGCCTTACTGACGGGACCTGTTATGCAGTGTTCTATTCCCGTGTTTGCTGGATTACTTCCGGATCCTCATAACGCTCAAGTGCTACGTCTATTATTTGTTTTTTCTCATTGGCATAGTCTTGCTAAGCTCCGTATACATACTGACGACACTCTAAATATCTTCGAGTCAGTGACAAAAGAACTCGGGAACTGCATTCGCAGTTTTGCCTCGAAGACATGTCCTAACTTTGCAACAAAAGAACTGCCTCGGGAGGCTGGAGCCCGAATACGACGACAAGTGCAGCAATCTCACAGCAGACCAACACATTCACGCGCAATTGCATCCCACACACAGGCACGGCAAGCGAAAGGACTCAACCTCCAAACTTACAAATTGCATGCCCTGGCAGATTATCCAGCGCAGATTAGAATCTACGGTACTACAGATTCCTATTCGACGCAAGTTGTAAGTGCTCGATTCTTTCTTGTGTGCGTAAAATCGACTTCTTGTATGCAGGGGGAACTCGAACACCGTACAAGCAAAAGTCGGTTTACTAGAACTAGCCGAAGATCTTATGTGTCGCAGATGGCTTCCATAGAGCGACGTCAAGCTCGTATCCATCGCATCCGCATCAAACGTGCCGCGCTTCATTTGGCGGACCCGGTATTGAACAAACCCGACGAACACCACGTTATCGGCGAGTCCCAAAATTTTCCAGAGGAGCTCACGAAATTCGTGCAAAGTAATCTTGAGGATCCCGCTACCAGAGTAAGTACCCTTGTGTCACATGCCGATCGCCAAACTCATGGGAACCTTCCTAGAACTTCGTTATGAAACTGAAGACCCATATTCTTCCCCGGATCACAGCAATACACCAAGACTCGGAAACCATTCTAGAGCCAGCAGTTCCGCCACTGGCAGATGATGAAGATGCTCTCCTCCGTCTATCGCGTCTCAACCACGTCGTATTCAACGCAAACAAAATCTACCGCCACCGTTTACTTCGGATCAATTATACAACATATGATCTTCAGCGTGACTATGACAGTATCAACCCTCGCGCCGATAAACGAGATATTATGCTACTGTCTAACTCAGACGACGACGATCACCCGTTTTGCTATGCACGGGTATTAGGAATATTCCACACTAACGTCATATACACCGGTCCGGGATCGAAGGACTACCGGTCACGACGGGTTGAATTTTTATGGGTACGATGGTTCGAAATCGTAGAGTGCCGTAGTGCGCCCCTCGGATGGGAGGAATATACCCTGGATAGGGTCAAGTTTCTTCCCAAGGCTGACAAGGAAGCATTTGGGTTTGTTAACCCTGCAGACGTTCTCCGGGCGTGCCATATCATCCCGTCGTTCACCGATGGCCGACTTCACCCTGAGAGGGCTGCGATGTCTCGCTGCGCGGGTGATTCGGACGATTGGAAATACTATTATATTAATCGGTGAGTCCATGTTTTATTTATACAAGTTATCCATTAAAATATCCGTTGACAGTTTCGCCGATCGTGACATGCTTATGCGATATCACTACGGACTCGGCATAGGACACACATACTCACATGCACAACCAGCATCAACGACTCCATCCGCTCAGCAAGAGGCTTATCGAAAGAAAATTTGTGATGATACGGATCATGATGAAGATGATGCAAAACGTGTTGATAACTCAAACCGCGCGGCCGACCCTCTGGAGATAGAGTCTGACGAGTCCGAGTCCGACGTGCTTTCGAGCCCAACTGGATCCGACTCAGACGATAGATCTGGAGACTCTGACTCGGAGTCAGAGTCGATTTTGGGTGATTACGCAGATATGGACGGATGGGATGGCGGTGCTGCTGCTGCTGCTTTTGATGCGTACGAATTCTAGGGATGATTTCGATGTGGAGCCTGGTGAAAGGTAGTCATTGTTTTGAATTCCACCAACTGCACGGTACTATGACTACGAGTCGGACATCAATGCGCTGATTGAACGATAGACCTGCGCTTGGCAATTGGTGATTTTGGAAACTGAGCGTATATTGGAAACTGAGCGTATATTGCATAGCTGCAAATCCGAGACAGAAACAACAAGATTGTTCCAGACCGCACATAATCGGGTCTACGGCGACAAGTTACGCTCCGTGCTCCCGAGAGCGCACCCCGCAGTGACAAGGAAGACTTCAGCGCATAATACTATGTACATAATACATACGCAACTGACATAAGGCTACACCGTGACGATGCAGATAGGCTTGAACGCATTGGAATTCAATGACTCGAATGCATGATGAGCGGACGACTGGGGTATGGATTTTCCGGCAGAATCCGGCTGGCCGGCGTCGTCCGCGGAGTTCGCCGGCCAGTTGGGGACACCAGGTCGAAACGGTCAATCGAGAGGCTCGGTCACCAGTCAAGGCTCGGTAAGCACAATCAAGCATCTTTTCTTATGACTAACAGTAACTTCCACAATAATAGCTGAACTTCATCTCTTCCCACCCCATCGCACCTCACTGCAAACGGACGAACAGCGGACTAGCTCTCCATAAGGTTCACCAGCAGCAAGTTGTCGTTTTCAGGTTGCCCAGCCCGACCAGATACCCTCAACACCGGAATGTGCTCCTGCACCCAGTCTCATCCGTGACACTCCGTGTCATATATCCGACCATTCCCGCCAAACATGTCTTCTTCCTCGGTCTCGCCGCGTGCTTGGCGAGCGGCGCTATGACACCGATTTTCTCCTTCCTGCTTTCCCGTCTGATGTTTGAGGTGTCTGCCAACCCCGGCGCCGCTAGCATCAACTCGTATGGCGCTCTCGTCCTCGGTGTTGCAGCTGTCGACGGCCTGTTTATGGGTCTTAAATACTTCCTCATGGAAATGTCGGCCATCCAATGGGTTGCCGATTGCGCAATATCGCGTACTCGTGCAAGACAAGCCTTGGTTCGATTCGCCAGCACATTCCCCTGCAGTGCTCGCCCAGCGCCTCGTCAAGGACGGCGA
>JBBPNU010000272.1:0-20553 GCA_038091055.1 Leccinum angustisporum
GCAACCACGCTTTGTTTCTCTGTAGAGATATTGGTTGGTTTATTAGTAGAATGAAACTCGATTGCCGAGCCCGAAGAACGTTTGATTCAGTACTGCAATGTGAAGAGCTTAATGAGCGTAGGTTGGAAAATAATAGAGGGTCAATCACATACCAGAAGTTGGCCGTGTTCATCGGCGGAGGAGATGATATCAGTCCCGCCTGCGAAGGAGCCGGAGGCTGATTAGGTGCTGGAGGAGCGGGGCCGGAGGTGGGGAACTCACTCTGCCTAGAGGGGATATCAGCAGAGGGCGGCGGTGGAATATTTTGAGGCGAATTGCCCGAGAGATATAATGTATCAAAATAGCTGATGACGACGTGCTCGAATAGAGTGCCGATGAGGGTGGATCATATAGCCCTGAAAACCCCCGCCCCGGATCACCACCGCCTGCCATTGCACCCATATATGTATATGTCCTGTCAACGGTTGAGTTACGGTTGTCTCCCGCAGATTCTTTGCCGGTGCTGAAAGCGCATCTGCGTGGGGAATTTTGTCAGGCGGCGCATTCATATGTATCCGGGAGTGGTGTAGCTACCCATCGGCTCCAGTTGCGTTTCGTTTGCGAATACGATCAAGTCCGTCATCCGACTCATGCTCCCGCTAGCTGTGAAATGGAATCAATTCGGATCATCGCTCGAGAAGAATGCTCCGTGAAACGGACCTCTAGACATAATGTTGCTTGGGGGATGCCAAACACGTTGACCGGTTCGCCAGGCATGGATGCGTGGTCGATCAAAACGCTAGGTTCATTTCCTTGTCTATCCTCCTCTCGTTAACAAACAGGTGCACCGTTCGGGCTGGGGTAGGAACATTACGCGCACACGGTTGTTCGGGAGTACGTTGACCAACGATAGCGTCAAGTGATTTTTTTTTCGTGCGTGTGTGCGTCCAACTGAAGTTGATCAAATCTGAGCGCGAATTGAGGTTGTACAGTGCTTGTAAGCGGGAAAATGACAACATGAACGGAGGATCTAGTGTGGCGGTATATTCGTTGTTATACTTGTATGTCCATACCGCGGTCACGCATTCTACGATTGCAGGATGTAGCAAGTCATTCTCGGGTGCCATCAAACGATAATGACATGGACTTCACACCCGATTGCATGGTCACCAGAAAAAAAAACGGGGTAATACGGGTACACCGATTTCTGAACGCGGTACCGTCGGTCATTGTCAGTCACCGTTATGGATTGAGCTAATAGATCAGCAGAATAACATACTAAATGGTTTAGCTTCGTTCTTCTGGTTATCTTTCCACGGGTGACTTCATAACCGCCTTTGGCGTAAAACATTCCTGCACAATCCCAGTCCATTGCTTTGGTTGATGTTTCTAAGAAATTCGTGAACTCGAAATTAGCCAGACCAATGGCAACAAGTAGCGAAGAACTGACGCTATCATTCTCGTTCGAAAGTTGCCCACTAAACTGCAATAACCCAGTGATACCTTGACCGAGCCCCAGTGGGCCGCCACCCTGTTCATGTCTCATCAGGATCCCGTTCCGAGCACGACCAGAGGCGTTCAGAACTCACACAGGATGCCGCGGAATGTCGGAGAGTTGAGGTCGCGAAGTACTCATTTCCGAAGAAGCTGCATTGGTGGCAGGAGGATTTGCTGTTGACCCTAGGCTGGACGTGGCCCTTTCACCGAAGGGGACCGTCGCTGTTGATGATGTGATGATTGGGGGCGCCGCGGCGTGGGTGGTGGTCCTGCCTGTGAGGGTGGGCGACCTGGTGGCCTCTGTGGCTGAGACTGCGGTCGTTGGGGCGGCACATGTGCAGTAATAGGTGACGGAGAGTGACGATTCTTTGGACGTCGTTCCATGCGCTGGGAGGAGTGGGTGGCAGTGGACTGAGAGGGTGTGGGCGGGCGGAGCGCGAAGCTCTCTCCGGCTCAGGACGGGAGCCCGAGGAGTATGTCGTGAGCTGCGAGGGTGGGTGGGAACACCTCACTGACGTGTGTACCCGGCAATCGGGATCGCGCGCTCTGGACCCCAGGGAAGTGAGCTGCAACGAGCCGAAAGGGGAAATGAAGACAGGGCGTGGTGGCTGAAATGGGCTCGGACGAGCGCTGCAAAGCGGACGAGCGACGCGGTGGAGGCGAGAGAGGAAGCACCGAAGCGGCGCCTCTCGCTTGTGCCGCTTGTTCGAAGACCTTGCACTGTGGTTCCACTCGTGCCTTCACTGCGCCGTAGTGCGTTCCGTGGTGGTGGCGTGAAGGTACATATTTCCCGTGCGCAGTGCTAGGATGAGATGGGAGACGTGTGGGTGGAGGAGGATGTGCCTGTGAGATGAAATGACTAGCCAAATTTGTCATTTTGTTGCAGCTGCTCGAACTGTTGTGCAGAGGTAGGCTGAAATAAAGACGAATTGGGGTGGAGGTACTTTGGAGGTCGTCACCGATGGACTGTGGTATTTTGAGCATGTCGTTTTGGGGAACGGGGAGAGCGAAGGGGAATACTACGCCGAAATTTCGTATTCGAGCGGAACCAGCGACAATGTTCTGGCGGAAATGGAGGCCGACAAAAGCACTGTCAGGAGGACTCATCGGACGAGGACCAGGTGCTTGCGATGGACCGGGCTGGCCCATGATCATGTTAGAAGCGGGACGTTGGGATGGAGAGTGTGCGCCCGAGCGTGGGGGAAAGAGTTGTGGGATAAGGATTGTTGGAGACTCTGGCATTCCTGGGGTTGGGATTGACTGTTCATGATCTGGGATGGCGCAGAGGAAGCCCTTAGAGAGTTCTGCACATCAGCAAACTTCCCCCCCTCTGTATATCCATATACAGATCTGTATAGCCATGCACAGACCTGTATGCAGCACAATTGCAGCGTTCTGTTGGGCAGTGATGTTAGACCGTTGAGGGACGGTTGTGCAGGGCAGGGCATATGCCAGGAACATGCGAAGTGGCTTGGTTGAGTCCGCTGAGGATGAGAGTGGGCACGGCGAACAACCTGTACGCCATTCATGCCTTGTTGCATCATGACAGCAGGAAAAGTCATGGTTTGGAGCGGTTTATGTCTGAGTCGAGCCATATGTGATGTGCCGGGAGGGCCTGCAGATGCATTCATCTGCGGGATCTGACCCTATTGTATTGCATTCTGACGCATCGGGTACCTCGCAGCTGTTGCTTGGAGGGGCGAGTTGTTGTTGTTCTGGACTCCGGACGCGAGCCCTATAAAGATTTAGGGGATTGAGCATGAGTCCGGAGTCTGCTGCTGCTGTTGGGGAGGTTGCGGTTAGGAAGGTAGAAAAAGTGAAGGGATATATTGGGTACCTGGGTAGGTTGGGATATGTTTTGCTGTTGACGTAGCTTGTCAGGGGAGGTCGAACGTTCGTGGCAGTTGGAAAGGAGAAAAAGGCGGGAGAGGGGGTGAAAGCGGTGTATGGAGGAAGCGGTGTATGGAGGAAGCGGTGTATGGAGGAAGCGGTGTGTGGAGGAAGCGAGAGCAGGGCAGGCGGTGGAAACGACCGAGGAACCGTCGAGGGGTCGGGCAACGGAGATCGGCCTCGGGGGCAGGAAGGAGGGTGGGGATTCACCGGGGGAACAACTATAAACGGAAACATGAAAGCAAGATATGTATTTTTCGCCGAGAAAGATGTGTCAGACTCGGGATGAGTACGTCAACTTCCAACCAGAAGATGCTTGGGTTATCGGCTCAATTCTGGCAAGTTGACCGTGTTCATCGGCGGAGATGATGTCAGTCCCGCCTGCGAAGGAGCCGGAGGCTGATTAGGTGCTGGAGGAGCGGGGCCGGAGGTGGGGAACTCACTCTGCCTAGAGGGGATATCAGCAGAGGGCGGCGGTGGAGTATTTTGAGGCGAATTACCCGAGAGATATATAATGTATCGAAATAGCTGATGAAGACGTGCTCGAATAGAGTGCCGATAAGGGTGGATCATAGCCCTGAAAACCCCCGCCCCGGATCACCACCGCCTGCCATTGCACCCATATTCCTGTCGACGGTTGAGTTACGGTTGTCTCCCGCAGATTCTTTGCCGGTGCTGAAAGCGCATCTGCGTGGGGAATTTTGTCAGGCGGCGCATTCATATGTATTCGAGAGTGGTGTAGCTACCCATCGGCTCCAGTTGCGTTTCGTTTGCGAATGCGATCAAGTCCGTCATTCGACTCACGCTCCCATTAGCTGTAAAATGGAATTCATTCGGATCATCGCTCGGGAAGAATGTTCCGTGAAACGGACCTCTAGACATCACAATGTTGCTTGGGGGATGCCAAACACGTTGACCGGTTCGCCAGGCATGGATGCGTGGTCGATCAAAACGCGAGGTTCATTTCCTTGTCTATCCTCTCGTTAACAAACAGGTGCACAGTTACCCATCTTGGCAGAGTGCGCACGCACCTTTGAACGTTCCTCCGCCTCTTGCTCCCGCTGTACCTTCTTGCGGACTTCTTCAAGTGCAGCAGCTCGCTCGATCTGGCATTGTCGACACTGCTCCGCCAACCGCTCCTCCTACGGTTTTTTCGCCACCTCGGCCTCTTCTGCCGTACGTCGTTCTATAATTCGGGGTCAGTCCCACTAAACACACCGACATTAACCAAGAAACACTGACCCACCTCGACTCTCTCTCTTTTGCTGCGCTTCCTCTCGAACCCCTGCTCTTCCTTCCACTTTACCCTTTCCTCGTCCATCTTTTCCGCATACGCAGCCCTCTTCCTCTCCTCCTCTCCTCCTCTCCTCCTCTCCCACCTCCACCTCCTCCGTCATCGCCCGTGTCTCTCGTACTCCTCCTTGCGCGGAGCCAACAATATCGTAATCGCCCTGCATTCGGCTCAACCGCTTCTTGGTCACTCTTTTGCAGTGTCAAAGGGCTCGCGGCCGGTATACCCTTGCCGCGAGCAGCAGGCGCTCTCCTTTGCGGTACGTGGTCGATCCGCAAAGTACGACCATGTCTTTTTTCTCCTTTCCAGCTGCTCGACTTTGATCTAGACAAGGTATCAGTGATAGAAGGAACGAAAATGGACCAGGACGCACCGCAATCCTTGAGCCCGCCGCCCTTCATCAAGTCCTAAGCATTCTTGGTCTACCATATTCAATCTCCCGTCTCGCGTGGTCGATCTCCCTCTTTTTGGCATCTTCCTGTTCTTTTTGCTCCTCGATCAGCTTGGCGCGCCTGAGGACCGAGGAACCGTCGAGGGGTCGGGCAACGGAGATCGGCCTCAGGGGTAGGAAGGAGGGCGGGGGTTCACCGGGGGAACAACGATAAACGGAAACATGAAAGCAAGATATGTATTTTTCGCCGAGAAAGATGTGTCAAACTCGGGATGAGTACGTCAACTTCGTTGCATCATGACTGCAGGAAAAGCCGTGGTTTGGAGCGGGTTATGTCTGAGTTGAGCCACGTGTGAGGCCTGTAGATGCGTTCATTTGCGGGATCTGACCCTGTTGTATTGCATTCTGACGCGTCGGGTACCTCGCAGCGGTTGCTTGGAGGGGCGAGTTGTTGTTGTTCTGGACTCCGAGATCCCAGTGTCGAGTATGCTTCACTGTGCCCTTCCCATGTACATTGTTCACGCACAACTTAGAAACGATGAGGGCAGCTAGAGTGGAGGACACAACCAAAAACGCACCATCGTTTGCCTTTCGTACCTGCCAGAATGGTAACAATGTCAGAAACTGCATCAGGAGAGTGTAGAGCGAAGAGATACGCACAGCAAGTGCCCCACGATCAAGGTAATACAGAGCGCGTCACAGTATATCTGAGCACTGACGATCTCCTCCGTCACCGAATGCGCGATTCGCAACGACTTTTGCAAACATTCCAGCACTCGTTTGCTATCCTGCTGTGGGTACTGTCGATAACCCGGATCGATAGCGCAGAGCAATACTCACTGCCTTGGCACCCTCCCCCATCCTCCCTTCCTCCCTTCCTCTTCCCCTCCCTCCCCCTCTCCTTCCGAATCCACCACCGCCTCCTCCCACCACAAATGACTTGCAACATGCACTGCCGTCGCCTGATGCGGCTTCTTGAACAACTTGGCCTCATGCAACGCAGCCTTGGTGATCAACGTGTCATACCCGTCCACCTCGAGCACCTTTGCGCCCTGAAACGTCCCAATGATCGACGTGATCGTAGCCAACTGTGCTCGGCTCTCTGAAATCGATTCCTCGTACACCGAACACGCTTGGACGCACAGGTCGTACCGTAAGCTAGGTCTTCGAACCCAGAGCCGCATTCGGAGGTGATTTGAGCGGCGAGGAAGATACGGAGGGAGAGTCGACTTGTATCGCGAGGATGGAGGTGCTTTCGATTGCTAGTCTACTTTCTATTCATTGTCGAGGTTAGAAGACAAACATAATCAATCCGATCTCACCGAATGTTCACGAATTTTGTACCGCCGACAGAGCTTCAGGTTGATGCTCGAGGTGATGAGCGCAGGAAACGTATACCGCATCCGTTCACCTTCAGCTTCAAAGTGCCGACGTGCAGTTTGCAGCAGCTGACGAGTGCGGTGCGCCAGTTAATTCTCGACTCTCTCGACCCAGGAAATCTGGATAACCCACCTCAAATTGTAACCAAAATGACTCAGCCCTAAACAAATGCGCCCTCCGCACTACCCACCCCGGCTCGTCCGCCGTGCCCTCCCTCTCCACCGCATACGAACATTGTCTCACTATCTTCTTCAGTGTTCACGTCTTTCACTGGCCCACCACCGACCGCAGAAGCGTCCGCCTGATCCTTGATCAACACGTGACACAAATCCAAGACCCCATCCAGGTCCCCGGGCATCTCGATCACGGTTCTTGAACAAGCTAGAAACGATTTTGTGTGCGATGGAACGGTGTGCGGAAAACCGAGAAACTTGGTCTGTTCTTGTGTGTTGGTAATAAAAAGAGTGGTCTGAATATGCTACCAACGCACCTTACTTGAAGGAGTCGATGCCATCATGCTATGGAGTGACTCGCTCAGTGGGCGAGGGATACTGTGTGCACGTCGGAACGATCGGAGACATTGTCTGATGACTAATATGATTAATAATATATTTTTCACACGATACGCGTCTATGTGGCTTTAGCGGGGCTGATGATAAGATGATTGGATGTCGTCCGTACATATAGACTGCCACAGCAGAAACATTATTATGGGTTGGAAACTAGAAGCCACCAATGAAAGTACTGTAATATTCCAAAATTCACATTGTGGTCCAACTCTAAACAATCAAAAGAGGTAGAACACCGTGACCTATTCAATATAGCCTTGACTCGGATGGGTCATGGGAGCTACTAAGTAACGAGGCATAAGGAAAAGGAAAAGAACAAACACGGACGCGACTCAGGCTGTATGGTGCAATGAAAAGAAGAGAAAAGAAACCCAACTAGTAAAAATCACCTCGACCTCCGAGTCGGCTCTAATTCTGGAACCGCCGCGGTGTCCACACCTTTCTCTTTGGAACACGGAATCGTCTGCGTCCCTCCTGCTTTCGGACGGGGGCGGTCCAGTAGCAACTGGAAACCTGAGCGTCCACTCCATGCTCCTTCTCAGCCATAGTTGACGCCACGCGCCGCGATCCTCGGTGAACCCCGCACACGTCGCGCCAGACTCGGCGAACGTGGGGGTGCGAGGCCGCCCGTCATCGTGCTCGCTGTAGTCGAGATGGTCGTGGGGGCGGAAGCATCACCGGCAGTACGCATCCGCCACCCCCACTCGGCACGTGGAACCTCAGGACCCATCTTAGCAGAGTGCGCTTTGAACGTTCCTCCGCCTCTTGCTCCCGCTGTACCTTCTTGTGGACTTCTTCAAGTGCAGCAGCAGCTCGCTCGATCTGGCATTGTCGACACTGCTCCGCCAACCGCTCCTCCTACGGTTTTTTCGCCACCTCGGCCTCTTCTGCCGTACGTCGTTCTATAATTCGGGGTCAGTCCCACTAAACACACCGACATTAACCAAGAAACACTGACCCACCTCGACTCTCTTTTGCTGCGCCTCCTCTCGAACCCCTGCTCTTCCTTCCACTTTACCCTTTCCTCGTCCATCTTTTCCGCATACGCAGCCCTCCTCCTCTCCTCCTCTCCCACCTCCACCTCCTCCGCCATCGCCCGTGTCTCTCGCGCTCCTCCTTGCGCGGAGCCAACAATATCGTAATCGCCCTGCATTCGGCTCAACGGTCGCTCTGTTGCAGTGTCAAAGGGCTCGCGGCCGGTATACCCTTGCGCGAGCAGCAGGCGCTCTTCTTTGCGGTACGTGGTCGATCCGCAAAGCACGTCCATGCCTTTTTTTCTCCTTTCCAGTTGCTCGACTTCGATCTATCCTTATGTCCTAGACAAGGTATCAATGATAGAAGGAACGAAAAGGGACCAGGACGCACCGCAATCCTTGAGCCCGCTGCCCTTCATCAAGTCCTGTTCTTTTTGCTCCTCGATCAGCTTGGCGCGCCTGAGCTCCACACGGCAGCACGCCTCCTCTTTTTCTTTGCGCACGTTCAGCTCCGAGCGCTTTGCGCAGAGAGAGGGCGCGCCGTTTGGCGGGAACTATGGCGGCACTGTGGTTGAACCATTCTTCTACAGCACCCTCGATGAGCTACTTCATCAACATTGGGATCAAGGCGCGTGGGTTGCGTGAACGTACCTTGTTGCGTATGTAGATGTTGACCTTGTCAAAGTTCACTCGAAAGTAAACTTCGTCTTACGAAACGATCACGAAATCGCTCGGGGAAAACCAAGGGTACATGCTCGTGTCCGAATCGTAAAGGCAAAGATCACTGGTTTCCCGATTGCAAAGGAGCCTCGGGTGGCCAAGGTGAGGTTGAGGAGGGAGGAGGCGTTTTCTGAGGCTCTGAAAGGATTAATCGGCCAAATTAGAAATGGAGGGCGAAGGAACGACCGAGTGCGCGCTCGACCAAAGTAAGGATTGTCCATCTCAGTGGGCTTGGGTGAACCTCTGCCTGGCTGCCGTCGCAGAAGTACAAAAACGGCAGAGGATGTGAGTGTGCAACGATTGCGTATACATGGAAGCCTGGTCTACGGGTAAGCGATGGCGGAATTTGAAGTTAAGGGTAGGAATGGTACTGACCGTGACAAGGAAGGGATATGACGATGCACTTCGTAGCAGTTACTGTCGGGGAAGGCGCTACACTCGGGCGCTTGGAAAGTAGTTCTCGAAAATGATGCATATTAGTAGACGACAGAAGACCGGTGGCGCCGGGAAGAACACGATGCAAATCCGCGGAGAACCTTTTGTCCCAGTTGATCGTGGTCTCTGCTTATTCTTGAGCAAGAGAAAACGTCGATGTTATGTCAATAAAAAATCGTACAAATATCGAGGGTCATCCTCACTGAGATACTTGAAAGGATAACAACGGTCGACTTCTACTTTGCTGCAGGCATTGATTTGCCAAGTCGAGTAGCATGAATTATATATCCTCCGGCATAGTCTGAGTCCCTGCAGTGAATACTCTGTAAGCTGAACGGTATCATTTCAACGCAAGCCTACCAGTCTGCAACTCGCCGTTCATTTCCATATTGTAAGTAGTAGGAACCTGCCGCCTACCAGTATTACGGTGGCCTTCAACTTGAACTTGAAGTTGATACGCGTTCGCTGCAGCGACAAGTGACGAACTGGGCGGACTGACGCGCAGCTTGTTCATCGGAGGGTCGGTCGATCACGCGCACAGCGTTGTAGAGCGCCGTTGCAAGGGTGCTCAAGCGAGTACGCAAGTGCTCGGCTAAGGACGGTTGGACTGTGATGGTGGCATAGAGCGGATGGCTGCTCGGACCGCAGACGGCGGACTTGCCAGAGCGAGCAAAGGGCTCGTCGATAAACTGGGCCAGCGTGACGTTGAAGGATCCGCCTGTCTGAAGAAGAATACTCAGTACGGTGCCAGCACATCCCCGATGCGCAAGTGATGCATACCGTCACGTTTTGATACACCCAATGTGGCACTGCCGTGCCATACGGAATACCAGGGGGGTAGCTGTTGAAACAATCAACTTGACAAAGTATGTAGTAGGTGACAACATACTTTAGATAGGGAGTCGGGCAGTTGAAGGTCCAATCAGACCAACTGACGATGAAAGTGAGGACGCGCGCAAGGTGCTTTGGGTGAGGTTCAAATTACCTGATGATTTCTCCGTTCTGGCAGAGACCACAAGCGCTCATCATGTTATATGTGACCATACTTCACTGACACTGATCTGCAGATGGGCCTTTGTAGTAAAAGCCGAATAGGAGGGGTAGAACAGTAAATTCTTGTCGAACGTGAGAACGCTGAATGAGCCTAGGAGGATAAGAGAGAACGTACGACCGCCATTACATGAGGCTTGTAGATACGCAGCGACAAGAAAAGGGCTTTGGCTCTTGCTGTTGGTCATCTAGCCATTGAAGCTGGTGAGGGTGAACTCCGAGGTGGCAATGGAAAAAGAGGCATACCCATCCAAACGAGGGCAGACAAACAGCGATCGAGTCCTGAGCGCGAATGCCTACAGGACCGACCGACAGCAACCCAGCGACAAGAACCGCAAGTAACGACCAATGCAACATGCGAGGCGCTAGAATGAAAGGGAGGAGGGAAGCCAGGCTGCCAGGTTGTGATGCGGCGTATATAGTTGGAACGTCAAGGCACTCCGTCCCTGTTGAATGGTCCGCCTGATGAGCACTGAGTGAGCACAGGACTCAACATGCTCCGTTCTGATTGCATTCTTGCCCGCGCGTTCCTGTACTTGGATGGTGCCTATCAGTTGATCTCAACATGTGAAGCTTGCCCTTCGGCGAGGTGGTGCATCCAGAATAAGTATGGGAAATTTTGGTCTCCCGTAGGCAATGACTATACCAATAGGCTGATACTTATGTCCAAAGCGTGCCGGTGGTCGCGGTCAGTGAGGAATGGATTTTCGTTAGACGTGATCTTATTATTGACAAAGGCATATCATCATTAACAACTTGTATAAATTTCCCGTTCATGCATATGACGAAAGTAAAAGTTCCAATAGGCCAAGAAGATCGGGTCCCAGAATAACGCAGGATACATGAGGTTTCGATCGAGATGGCATGGAATTCCTTCGTAATAAAAACAAGTCAAATGACTTCCCGAAAGTAAACCATGCCAGTGACTGCCCTCAAATCTCCGGCACGCCAGTGTAAGCCCCGCCAGTACCGGGACGCAAGGAAGGAATACTGGAGGAATAAGTGACAAATGAAGTCGGAACATTAGCTGTTGATCCAGGCATGGTAGTGGGCGGGGACGGAGTAACGGGGAATGTACTGGGGTCAGACGGGTCCTGAAAGTGCCGTCAGACATCGAAGTCTCGAAAGGACTTTCGCCACCTACATAGAGCTTAAGCTGTGTCATTTCTGGAGAGTATAGAGAGACGGGTTGAGGTGCATAACCATTGGAGGGCGATGGGTGACTGGCAAACTGCGCCGATGGCGGGATTTGAGAACGCCGGTTCCTCACAATGAAAAAGACAACGACCGCGGCAATCAGTGCAACTCCCACAACACCTCCGACCACACCTCCAGCAATCGCCCCAACATTCGTTTTAGAAGACGATGAGCCCGTAGGTAAGATCGAAGGCGAAGTCGAATCAGGTAAAGGGGAAGTTGTCGTTGGAAAAGGGATGGATTGAGGGACAGTCACAGTCGATTCCGGATTATCTGAGCGACCTGATGAGTGGTGCATGCAGTGCTATGGGAATGCAACTCACCACCGACAGACTGGGCCAGTGTGACGTTGAAGCTTCCGTTTGTCTGAAGAAGAATAGTCAGTACGGTGCCAGCACATCCCCGATGCGCAAATGGTGCATACCGTCACGTTTTGATACGCCCAATGTGGCACCGCCGTGCCATATGGAATATCAGGGGGGTAGCTGTTGAAACAGTCAACGTGACAAAGTATATACAGGAGGTGACAACATACTTTGGATAGGTAGTCGTGCGGTTGAAGGTCCAACTAGACCAACTGACGATGAAAAGTGAGGACGTGCGCAAGGTGCTTTGGGTGAGGTTCAAATTACCTGATGATTGTACTGTTCTGGCAGAGACCACAAGCGCTTATCGTGTTATATGTGACCATACTGCACTGACACTGATTCGATTCGTCTGCATACGGGCCTGTGTAGTAAGAGCCGACTGGGAGGGGTGCAACATCAAATTCTTGTCGAACGTGAGAACGCTGAATGAGCCTGGCAGGATAAGAGAGAACGTACGACCGTCAGTGCACGAGGCTCCTAGATACGCAGCGACAAGACAAGGATTTTGGTTCTTGCTGTTGGTCATCTAGCCATTGAAGCCGGTGAGGGTGAACTCCGAGGCAACGGAAAAGAGGCGTACCCATCCAAACGAGGGTAGACAAACTGCACAGCGTGCGCAGCCCATGACCTAGGGCTCGACCTGTTCGGGGCCAAAGTCGTCGAGGGGCTTGACGTGGTCTAAGAGGATGCTTACATTGACGGTGCTGTAGACCTGGGAGAGAGGAAAGAGGGGGCGGGAGAGGAGGGGCGGCAGTCAGCATATGGAGAATCGTTGGTACAAAGTGAGGAGAGAGGATGCGCAGAGAGTGCGGGGGTCGAACAAATCTTCGAGAAAGCCGGACAGGATCTCGATCTGGGCTGGGGAGAGGCGGAGGACGTCTCTCGCAAGCTGGAAAACATAAGTGAGGCAGTGTTGGTAAAGAGAAGGCGACTTACAGCACCTTTGAGGAAACTGGCGTGCGTAGGTGCCTTGATTAGCCCAAGGAGGGCGGCAAGAGCGCCCGCTGCCTTCGTGGGCATGCTGCCCGACCGGGACTGCGAGTGTGCTGACGAGGACCTGTCCTGCGAGATCGAGCATTTCTTCGTTGAATCAAGGTTGATGGCGTGTACTTGGGTCGTCAATGGACGCGACACAATCGGATTTCTACATTCCTTTCCGCCAAGTCGTGCTCATGAACGCTGCAGGAATCGCATGTCGGCAAAAACAACAACATCCGCAGCGCAGTCGGTCGTGGAACGTCAACTGTTCAAGCAGGAGGGCAAGACGCGTCACGATCTCGGCAGTGACGCATTTTTGGAAAAAATCATGGATAAACGAGAGTACGTCTCGGTGCTCAAGGAATTTGTGCGACTGGCCTACGAGCGGAGCATGCGTGATGCCGAGCTGGTCGTCGTGGACTGTCAGTCGGTCGGAAAACTCGCTATCGAGGGCGTGGTGGACAACATGCACCCCCGTAAGGGGTGGCATTCGTAGGAGGCAAGGAAGCTGGGGTATTTGGACGGAAGGGACAAGGAAAATATCTCAAAGTCGGGCAAGACGAGTGTGACAAGAAGAGGGTGGTGATCAAGTTGTTTTACAGCTGGCAGATCGTCGATGGTGTCAGGTAGTGGACGAGGGCGAGCAAGAAAACGAATAGCATGGATGAGCAGCTGAGCCAGCTCGAAGACGTCGGCAGGGAATTTGGGGGCGGAGGAGATGGTGGATGTTGGGTCCCTGGAGGTGGTACGCTCGATCGCGATGGGCGCGTGGTGATGTTGAGACGATCTTTGTAACGTGTATTTCTATCTTGGACCGTACGCTTTAGTGTTCGTATTACTGCAGGTCTACTAACCGTTTTACGTTTGCGAGCCTTGTGATCAGTAGGATTGTAATGGTCTGCGTCTATGGATTCCCGTATAATTTCTTTACTTTACGGTTCGCCTTCTTTGTAGCTTTCCTCGCCTCTCGGTCTTCGGATGTTGAGGCGGAAGCATCCCATGAGGAGTTGTTGACAAATGACGGTGTAAAGAGCTCTGCTTTTTTGGTGGTGTCTGTTGTCTGGGGGGGTCGATCGAGGCAGATCATCGTACCCTGCGGTACATCGTTGGACGGTTCGCATAGGGTGTTTGAGGACTCGCCAGAAAAGGGGTCTACGCGGGGTCGCTTACGCCTCGACGAAGGCACTTGTTCACTCCTGCCTTCCGACGCCAGACCCTTGCCTTTGTCCAGTCTCTTTGACGCCGGCTGTCCGTCTACCACATCCATCGCCTCCGGATCCTCGTCAACCCCTTCTTCATCGTCGAACACGGCCAGGTCCTCCTCTTGCTCGCTCCCCAGTGCCTCAAGCTCCTTTTCGTACAGCGCGCCCGCTGCCATCTTGCTCGTGATTTTGACTGGGACGCGCTCGCGGCTTGCACTCGCTTATACTCCGCCCGGATCGCGTCTTCCGAGGGTTCGTCGACATCGGCGGAAGAAAAGGGGGGTTTCAAAGCTTGGGCTTGAATGACATGTTTGATGAATCGGCCTGCGGCAGCCTTGTTGATTACTAATTTTCCTGTAGAGTTGTGTTATGTTAGTGTGATCGGGTCAAACAGACAGGTCCTTTACGTTTTCGATCCGATCGTTCTTCTGCATGCTTGATTTTTTCGAACTATTGACGGACGCGTTCCTGTTGAGGGGAAATGAGGTTGTTGGGTTGTAAGACTCGGAGGGAGGGACACGTACGAGTTAGGTGATGACGCGGTGTGTCTTGGGGTCTATACCGCGGCTCTTGAGGTACACTGTGGGATATCAGTGATCGAGAACGTCGTTGGACGTTGTTGGCTCACCGAATACAAGGTCATAGACGACGTAGGTATGACGACCTGTAACTTGGCTTGCTGAATGGTGTCGAGGGCGGGGAGGGACTCGGGGAGGGACTGGGCGAGCAGGGGTTCGAAGTGAGATTCGAGCTGGTCAAACGATTTGTCGGGCTTGGCGAGTTTCGAACGGTTTTGTACGTGATTGTACCTGTGAGCAAGATGGGCTTCTGCTTAAGAGGTGAGGAAAACCGATCAGATATGGAATGGACCTGGGGTACGATACTGATGTTGCCACGAAGTCGGGGTGAATTTGCGAGTGTCTAAAGCACACCTCTAGGATTGAAAACAGCCTAGAGCGAAAGAGACACGCACCTTGATCATCAAAAATAACTTCACCGTGTACCGGGACGCAATATATCAACAAGAGCGGCTGTACCGTGACAGCCGACTTGCCACTCCTGCTGTTGCCGCTGAGAACGCTGGCGCCAAGATCAAGGACATGGTTGATGTAGTAGAAAAGCTTGGCCTGTTCTTGTGTGTTGGTAATAAAAAAAGAGTGGTCTGAAGATGCGACCAACGCACCTTGCTTGAAGGAGTTGATGTCGGCCATGATGGAGTCGCTCAACGGGCGAAGATACATTGTCTGATGACTAATATGATTAATAATCTAATTTTCACACAATACGCGTCTACTATGTGGCTTTAGCGATCAGATTTGGTCATGTTAGGATCGACCTCATTTCCAAACGAGAGGGGTCCGCGGCCATTAGGCGCCGCTAAGCTTTGCAAACCAAGGTTAGGTACAAGCGTTGTTTTACGCTTACTCGAAGACCACACGACGAGGTGGAAAATATTGGAAATGATTTCTGGGGGGAGATCCATGGTACTAGCGTTTGATTCACGTATAATTGGATATTGTTCCGGACAATTTCGAAGCCAACACGAGCCTTGAATGCACAAGGTCGAGGGCGCTGTGATCTAAAACGGACCGAACACCCCAAAATAAAGCACTTCAGAAAACCGAACTTCAAAGCTGGCGGCCCGATTCAAACATGACCAGAGCCGAAAGGTCTGATTCCGAATTCGTCACGGGTAGCATTGCTTGCTTTGTCATCGCAACTAACTTCGTGACACATTCGAATTTCGCTGGCCAGACGAAGTGACCCGCCGCCCATCATCGTAGCAGCAAGCAATGGATAATTGCTAGCGGCAGCGATCGTCGTGGGCGGCTGCGATCGTCGTGGGCGTTAGCTCGCTACTATGGCTGAACAATTTAAACGATGTATAGCGGCTCAATATGATATCATACTCCGCGCTGAGTGACGACTCGGACCATGCCTGTGGCACGACGCCACGACGAGTGTGTTTCGGTTGATGCGCATGTGTGCAGGTAGATATTCATCTTCATCCCTCGCCATGATTGAGGAAACCTTTTATTACCGCATCAGTTATTACACGACATGAACTTGAATGATGCTTGACCACTGGCACCTGATATGGAAGAAAAACTCTCCAACAGGTAAAATTTTCTGGCACTGGAGCCGATGCTCGACTGGAACTGGCCGCTTGATTGGTGTGACCAGCGTAGCGAGCGGGACGACAACTCCTTCGAGTCGTCGCCATATTGCTCAAGGCCGACGCGCCTGGACGGGCGTGAGCTGGAAAGGGGCTAACAGAAGCAAGTATTCCTGTGGACCGATGGGACGTATACGAACTAACCCGTCTGTCGTTGGTGCTCGAGCCACTGCGTGAGATGGAAGTGGGTGGGGCCCAAGACACGGCAGGCTGCATTGCTGGGGCGATGCTCGTGCTTGCGGGCGTGGTAACGGAAACAGACGGTCTGTGTCCATAATTACTGAACGTTAACAAGGATTCAAATATAAAGATACTACGAACCGAACTGTGTGGCCACTAGTTTGAGTGTCAAGTTTGACATGCGCCAATCAGCCACGACCACACTCGCAACGAGACTCTGGTGTGATTGAGTCAGTCAGTGAAGACACCTCACAGTGGCTATGAGAGGGCGAGAAAAAATTAAACCGACTGCACTAACCGATAGACGAAACTGTTGGCACCAGTTGACATTGTCGGAGGAGCTATGATTATCGGATGGTCAAGGAAAGTACGGCAGACGATGGCTAAGCGCTAAATAGCAACCCCGGGCCATACTATGTAAGTTAACTGTTATCATATCTTTACCCAGTTCTCGCGCACTGGCCTCTCTTCCTCCCACGCCTACCTATTGCCGAGCGCATCAAAATCCTAACATCCGACTCAGCCTCCGTAGAACTCTCCGAAGCCCACTGGATTGCCGCCGTTGACCACACACACACCATCCCATCGTCACTCCCAGTTGCAAACATCATCGGATCGTCCGTCCCATTGTTCCACCCGATGCAAGTCATGTCGGCCATGTTCGTGGGTCGAAGGTAACGCAGTAATGCCGCCGTGTCTCGATCCCAGATATGTACGTCGCCAGCTACCATTGGGAGAAAAAAGGTATGGGCGGAAGACCAATCGCATGTTAGCAAAATGGCTTGCTCAGCGTTTGTGCGAGCTAAGCGGTAACCCACCTTTACCAACGCAAAACACAAACTGTTCGTCCCTCCCACCAAAGTAACAAGAACCCGCGATGGAGGTGGGTCCATTGAGCACAAATGTGTGCTTGAGGTTCAGTCGAGCTGTCAATGGACTTTCTCCGTCTGTCCCCAATTCAGTCAACTGAGCAAGACGGATCAATGAGATGACATGGTATGATCGCACCTGTTCAAACGATACGAGAACGAGAGACATCCGCTTCGAGATCACGATGTCACGGACATCGCTAAACAAGGGCACTTGACTACCCAAACTATGAGCATGGCTCCTTAGCGAAGTCACATCCGAACGCGCACCTCTCTTTCCGTTTCGTGTGCATATTGTACACTATTCACTTTGGGTCAGCGAGGCACATATAAGCGGCACAACCGCTCTCTTACCGATGATCCGTTTGTCGACCTTGGTCTGGCGTGTAAGGTTGTGGCCCGCCCGATGGGGGTATTGACGGCCCTATGGCTATCAAACGCGAAGAATCGGAAGTCACCGCCACGTTGATCAATCTTACGTGGCCCAAGTTATACACGTCCAAGACCTGCAGATGCGATTATGTTAGGTGATGAAGCGCTCGTCGGCCGCCCTCGGAGTCCTCTCGTAACAAGCAACGCGCACATTTCCGTTTGGATCCTGGTCGATGTCGTTGAGTACGTGATGCATCCAATGCACACAGCGATGACCCACCAGTTTTACCACGTCACTACCTTCAACCGATAGGATCGCTGACGAATAAAAGTAGATGTGGAAACTTTGAGGACATTCAAGAAGTCAAAGACGGGCGTGCGCCTCCTACCTTGTCCACTCGGAAGCCAGACGACTGAGCTAGTCGATTGTCTGCCTGCACACCCCATCCTGAACAGAAAAAGCGTTTCATTAGTTTTTACAAAGAAGATGTAAACATCTGTCGGGGGGGGGGGGCAGTTATTTACCTGAGACCACAAGTTGAGACCACGCGTGAACCGCGTGAGGAGCAAGCGACCATTGGGTGACCTGAGCGAAGGGGCATGAGTCCATTATCTTCCAGAGAACGAGGAACTAACGTGCACGAGCGTGCGATGATGCGTGAGCGTCTCCTAAATAAAGCCAGCAAGTCCAATGTCAGCGATTCAGCACCACCTGGATAGACAAACGATGAGCACGACCTACACCGACGCGAAAGATCATTGCCTTCCTGTCACAGCTGAAATGCGCGTAAGCCAATATTCTCAAATCATACAACCCTCGACCTCGCACCTTGAGGTCGCAAAGTACTTGCGTTTGGTGCCACCCTCGCCCCTCTCAAAGCCCAAAGCCCAGGGTCGGGCACCGGGCCCATAGCTGCCTCCGCCGGTGTCGCAGACATCGACGTCTGCCACCAAGAGTCGCGACGAGGAAGACCCGGACGCACGGGCGTCGCACTTTTGCCAGTCGGGCGCTGTAACTTGATAATGGCGCAGACGGCGTTCTGGAAGCAGATGCGTGGGTCGCGGGCGTCGAGCAGGAGATGGGGGTCCAGTTTGTTGTTGTTTTTTTTTTTTTTTTTTCCGTTTGTGGTTGTCGGACAAGCCGGGGACTCCTTCGCTCAAGATTGAGGGCAAGCGAGCATGTTCGCCCGCTTCCGTTTCGCCGACGGCGGTGCTCTTCATACCTCTTTTGACTGTGGCCTTGAGCTTGCGCATGTCGACCACTACCCAGGTAAGAAAACGGGTGAAGTAAGTTCGCGTGGCAGCGAGGCAACGGCTGCACCATTGCATTGCGAGTCGGTGAGCGCGGACGATACCAAGTACAGCGAGATGGTCAAGAGTCTCGGAAATGACTTCTGCGAGCCACTTTTGATCTTTTTGCTTGAGGAACATTCATCGCTCTAACACGGACCAACCCGAGATGCAAATGAGGTCCGATGATGCAATAAGCTGCCAAGAACAGAAACAAAGCAAACGGTTTGAGAACCGAGACCCTCGAAGGAGCGCCGAACAAAGTAAAATTAGACATACCGTCACATCACCACGATGATTGCAGACGTGATGGGATGCTGAAATACAACGCGTGGGAGATGAGTAAGATAACAACAAATAGGCTGTGGATATCATACCTGTTTGGAAGAATACGTGAAAAGCACGACGCCGGCAGAAAAGCACGCAATGGCGGTCTACTATGGCTGAACAATTTAAACGATGTATAGCGGCTTAATATGATATCATACTCCGCGCTGAGTGACGACTCGGACATTGTGGGACATGCCAGTGTTACATAGACATACTACACTGCATTCATTGCCACCGCGGATGCAAATCTAAATGAATTCGGGTCACATCAACGAATGAACCAAAGTGCACAATCTCTTACGTCACAAAATGACTTGGCCACTCTGAGTCGAGACAGGGTTACATAGTACTAGTAGCCTAGCATTATGTAACCCTAGCTGGTATCTTCGCAAGTCTGCTTATGTCATACCTCGCCGACGTCACTCGTCACGTTATCTCCGCCGCCAATGCACCCAAAGACGCAGACAGCACCGTCTTGATTGATCGGTGGAGGTCCCAAATCGTCCCCCTTCATACCCAGTGCATCAAGATCTACGCTGAACCTCAAGACCTCTTTGACATGAAGTAAGCACCCTCAGTTCGCACCACTGCCAACCAGCTCACCATCCCAGCTTCTTTAGCGGACCGTACTTTCTCTCTCTCTCTTTGAGCCCCTCGCGGCCTCGCCCATCCTCCGTGACTTTAGCTGGTCCCCGCTCGTCCAGTCTGCCCTGGCCCGCAATTTTGCACTCCTCCAGCCCCGCTTCGCCAAGTACATCCTTGCCCCATCTGACACCACCCAAGCCACCCTCGACGGCCTCGTCGTGCTCCACCTCCGCCGCGGCGACTACGTTCGCCGCTGCCCGAACCTCGCCACCTTGGCGTATCACATGCGCATGAACCTGTACCCTTCACTCTCGGACCGTTTCGATCCGCATGACGATATCGATGCGGACTCGACCGATTCAAAGCTCGCATATTACCTGTCGCATTGCTACCCGAGCACCTCCGAGCTCGTGGCGCGCCTACGCGCGGTGTGGGTTGCGCATCCCGGTCTGAACAGCGTGTACGTCCTCTCGAACGACTGGGTACAGGAGCTAGTGAGCGCGCTCCAGGAGGACGGATGGGAGGATGTGGCAAACACGCGCGAACTCGTGCTCGATGGGGAGCAGTATCACGTGTCGATGGCGGTGGATATGGCAATTGCTGAGCAGGCCGAGGTCTTTGTTGGTAATGGCGTGCGTTTCTTTCATTGTTTATTCATTTTCTTGTCTGGTCGCTCACGCTCGCATTCGTCTAGTTCTCGAGTCTGACGTCCAACGTGGTCATAAGACTGGCCACCCTCGAGCATTCGGTGTTTGTAGAACGCACGCACGCATCTAACTTTTATATCGCAGAGGAACATCATATGTAATCCTAGTACCCACTCTCGGTTG
>JBBPNU010000273.1:0-20549 GCA_038091055.1 Leccinum angustisporum
CCAACGCCGCCACCAAGCGCAACGTTGGTGGAACTTGCTCCACCGCCAACATTGCGAGGGGATACCGCGCGGAGGAGTATCAAGCATTTACCTAGCTCGCCGACGTTCGGACGCAACGAGGTCAGCGTAGGTGCGACAGCGGGGCGACCGGCCATCCCTCGGCGCCCGAGTCTCATTTTCGTGGATGAGGTGCCAGCTCCACGAATCATCTCTTCCGCGTCTGGGCTTCTGCGTCGTCCTGACGTTACCGATTCTCCCAAGTCGGGCATCCTCAAGTCCCGTGCTAATACGAGCAAGCAAAGTCTCCCAGACGCAGCAACTCCAAGTACTAGGGCAGATCCAACCCCGATCGCACGCCGCCAACGCAGAGTGACGCTCTCCAGCTCTCTTGCTAGTGGCGCGTCGTCGAGATCGCTGGGGCATGATCCTCGCGCAGGTCAACCACCACCACCGCTTCCTATGGATTCTGTGTCTCAAGTGAGGCGTGTCCCGAGCATGCCCAAGCTGCCTCGTCGACTGAGCATTCCCATGTTGCGGCGCAAGCAGAGTCAGCCGGTTGTTAGAGACGGAGAGAAAGTGAGTTAGATGGAGTTGCCAGTGCCCTCAGAATTTTTGGTTCAGAATGGTCGCAAGATGCGATTGTGCTGCGTTTATCGTGATATCACTTAGAGCCGTACCATAGTTGTAATTCTTAGTAAAGCTTCGTCATATATACCTCACGAGAAGGAGAAGACGAAGTTGCTACGAAGAGTTGTAAATGCACGAGACCGGAGAGAGGTTATGTATAGCTTTTGTGGCAACGAGCGAGGCTGGACGTTAGGTTTGCGGTAGGGAGGCAAAAGACCTGAGCTTCACGACACGTCATGTGGGCAAGGACGGAAATGACGATAAGTCATGCCCGTGCACAGGATTCAGAAGTCAGCGGTTTCACGTAGATCACTCAGAGAAAAAGGAGTAAGTTCTCTAGATCTGTTCTGAATAATGTAAGGGATATGTTACTTTACGACGGATACCATGCGCACGTATGCAATCGCTCCAGCCTCAGCTGAGACCGCACTGGCGTTCCTAATCTGACACATCACACTCCATGACTATCGTAACTGTAATTCTTGGTAAAACTTCGTGTATACCTTACAAGGGGAGGGCAAAGTTCCTACAAAAGGTTCGTAAATGTACATCAGGCAGGCTGCGTTAGCAACGCGAGACTAAATAGGTTGTGTGTGTAAGTTGTGTATGCTTCACCCTGGACCCATCATGCAGGTGCGATCCTGAATTCCAGCACTGCAGTGTCGGAAAGATCGTATGCCTTCTCCAACTTAAGGCCGACCGAAGATCTGCAAAAGTGTCCTCATCAGAAACAATACAAGTCAAACAGGAAGAAACGAGCCAAACTACCCACCCCAACGCAATGGATTCCTCCAGCGTCATTTCCCTAGCATTATGCACAAACCACATGGCCATGTCTTGTTGATACGCCCGGTTCCCGAGATTGGGTAACAACGGGTCCGGCGTGACGTGTAGTCCGAACGCTGACGCTTTGCTGTTGGGATCGCGGGTGGTAGGGGGTAACAAGGTTCCATCTATTCCAGAGTAGGGAAATCTAAGCCAAGTCCTAGGTCCAACGGAACAAAAGTTGATCAAGGACTTACGAATCAGCAAACGACTATGAGGAGCCATGGCTTTTCTGACGCTCGTCAGGATGGCTGCAGCCTCGGCATCGGGCCAGTCATGAATGATGTTACGAAGCTACACAAACGGTGCAACCAAGTTCTATCCGATGTCCAGACGAAACAGTGGGAATAGACACGTACGTAGTACACGTCTTGACCCTGAACAGGACTCTCTTCAAGGAAGTTGAGAGCAACGAATTTAACTTGACCATTTTGCAGCGCCTCGGGTGCTTCTTTGGCCCAGACCTATTGTACGGCAAGGTTAGCACATTATTGTCGTTGAATATTCCTCGTCGCCTTGCGATATGTGAGGAGAAAAGAAAATCCTCACATCTTTTGCTCGAGGTATAACCTCTGGCAAGTCTTGACAAGTGATTTTCAGGTGCGGGTATGCTTTTGCGAGAGGTCGAGAAATCGCCCCAACACTGGAGCCGACATCGCAAACCGTATTGACCTCGTTCCATGGATAATCTGGAGTGATGATATTGATGACCATATGGACAGCGGGTGAACAATCAACTTACAATGCAAAACGGAGAGAGATCCCAGCACACGATTATCCCCAATCATTGCGCGATGATAGATCTACTCGATTATATCAGACATTTGCTGGTACATATAACGATGGATCCTGACCTCTCGCTTTTCTGCCTGAAGATACAAATGTCATGATCAGCAAACTATCATACTCAGTGATGGGGTACCGTCCAAGGAAAATAACCCACATCATCCTTCAACAAATCAAAGAAGTTACCATTGATGCCCTTCTTTCGGAGTGCGTAGATAAGGGGCGCCCTCTCCGGATGATAGCTGGTCGCATAGTCTGGTTCAGTCAACGTTTCGTATAACGCCAATGCACCTCGGGACGTATCCTCTACCACTATTCTCGAAAAAGCGCCGATATCGGAACTCGAGAGTGTAACGAGCGAAAGACGGTTGTTGGCAAAGGTATCCCGTTCGACTGAAATAGGATATGTAATTGAGGTGCGAGACATTGGCGTACTACCTACCTTCGATGAAGCACCCCTTAGACGCAAGGAGACGGAGCACCCGAGCAAGCTTCCTTTTCTCCATATTAACCAACTTGGAAAGCTCGTCGACGTGCAGGCCATTTGGATATTTCTCTAGTGCATCTGTGACCTTTGCACGAACGACGACGTCCATGCATGCCCATTCAGCAGCGAGAGAATACTTCAATGATAGGAAAGGCAGCTCAGCCATCCTCTCCATTTTTCTATTGATCCACTACTCACGTCGTTGATTGCATATTGCGGTGGTGTCAATGATGCAGAAAGTTGCCGGAAGGCACCTTCGAGCAGTTTCACTGAGTTCCTCAGCGCAACGGTATCGGTTGCAAAATCCATGGGGTGGAACGTCTTTGAGTAGATGGTAGGGACATCGTTGCCACCCTTCTTGTATTCGGCAATGGCTTGGCGAGCCGAGGTGTTGATTATCTCGAGAAGCGCTTCAAGCTGAGCTTCGCCTGACATTGTAGGTATTGATAAATGCAGAGTGTAGAAAGGAGGGGGTCAAGTGAATGTTCTCCCAGACTAGTGGTCCTCGCCAAGCGCACCGTGACAGGGCACGTGGTAAATGCTGTAGCGAACAAAGTTTTAAGCGAACTTCGGTACCCCATCATAATACACGTGATGGATTTTCTTTGTAGCACACTCAGACCTAGGCTACGGAGTATGTGCGCCTGAAGGAGAGAGACGGTGAGTAGCACTTACTGGGCAAGATCATTGATGCACTTGGAACTGACAACAGGCAAAGGACCAAGTGGGTGGACAGCCTCAGCAGGTGCATGCAATGCCATGCCGCATCGTCGAGCAAAGATGATGAACATAGCAAGACCACTGAAAAAGAGGCACTGATGGAACTTCGAGTGAGATTATCGCCTCCAATATCGTTGGTGCGAACCTGATCACGATCAATATTCAAGATGACACGTATAGTCGATCAATTTTCTCCCCGACGGGAAGCGTTTCGCGAGCGCAGGAAGAAACGAAAAGATCATAGCGAGTGGGGGATAGCAAGGAAATGGGCGCCGGGCAAGTCAATGGACGCTGGGATGTAACGTAAGCAACGGATCGAAGAAGAAGCATCTGGATAACATTCTCACATGTACTTTGATCATGGAGCATTCGTGAGACAGGCGCTGCAAGTTTGATTGCACTGACACTCAACGAGAATACCTTCGTCGATTTCACTGTGGGATATTACATCTCACTAACACCTGGGACTGTTACAATGCCTGGCGTGGTCGCTCCAGACGAGAAAATCTTCCTTCGACATTTTCGGATATCCTTCCCTCACACTACCACGACAACGTGAGTTTCACAACTTCTATCAAATGTCATTACTGACCACTACATCTTCGACGCAACAGACTCTCTTCTTGCAGCAGAACCCCGCCGCTCGAGGACGGAACACATTGGTCTCGGAGATACGGTGGAGTTCCTACGCGTGCGGAACACCTGTCAAAGTGTGCTTGTTAGATTGTACCGTGCTAACTTCCATGATCCATGATCCATTTCCATTCAGCCAGCAACATAGCGAGGAAGCCATCATGCAGTGTCCCTTCGCGCTTGAGAGCAAAGCTCAAGTATGTTCTAGCTATTATTATTCCCACACCCCATTGACAGTCGCCTCTTGACGCGCAGACAATCAATCAAACGAAATCATCAGGGTCCTAACAGACTCGGGTACGTGATTACAATTCGCAACCCTCTGACCCGTTTGCTGTATCCATAGAACAAAAAATAAAATATCCGATCTCCTATGTTTCGGTGGTACCATCTCACAGCGTTCATGATCGACCATTTTCTCAGTGTGATTTCCATGTCGTAACAAGACGCTTCAACCGTGATTGGATCGGGTGCGCGAGAGCTGTACCTCGGTTTGAAGTGTCGAACGAGTCAGGAGGATGATATCGCATCCCCACTTTGGAATCCTTGACATCTGAGTCATGTATAGCGAGGGCAAGTGAGCAGTTTGTTGCCTCCTCGAGCACGTCCTGACGTAGTCAAATGATAGTACACTTCTCTCTTGGACTGGAAACTCAGGTAGCACTACCAAAAGCTACCTCCCTGCAGACCTCGCTGTCTGCAACCGAATCGAACCCCCTCATGTCCTGCGACCGATCGAGACTAACGAAATAGATAGGACGATCACGGCACTGCAATCATCATCTTCCGATCCCTCGCCAATTGTTAGGTTCTACGAACAGCTCAGTGTCGATTGTTGTCAGTCGACTGAAACTCCACAGTTTCGTTTTTCCCTCCAGCAACCTCGCCCGCTGCTCGGAACGTGATGGCGATCTCAACCGTCACGTTTATCGCGCGACATCGAAGATTCTTGGAGATTTGGGCACAGAGACCAGGGATAGCTGAGTAGGAACGCACGGTTTAGTTCTCGTCCACCCGTGGATCAGTCCCCTTGCCAACCAGGTTTTCTCAGGCGGCGTTCCTCAGTTTGATCTAGGGACGCACACACTGTGGCTCGTCATTTGGCTCAGGCAGCCGTTCGATGGGCTGCTGCTTGCTTTGCAGACGCGAGAGCAGCATCGGGTAAGATCTTATGTGCTTTACCCATCATGCGGTGCCATCCTGAATTCGAGCACCACAGTGTCGGAAAGATCGTATACCTTCTCCAGAAACAATTCAAGTCAAACAGGAAGAAGCGAGCCGAACAACCCATCCCACAATCGATTCCTCGAGCGTCCTCTCCCTAGCGTAATAATGTAATTGTGGTGACTTGAAATTCGCAGGACGTGGAGACCCTGATCTATTCCAAAATTCACTCGCACGAACAATGACAAGCAAGCATGCCGTTGAAGGGTCCGAAAAATGCAAAATTGATTTAGGGAAGATAACCTCTTCACAACATGTAACCAGAAAAGATCTTAGAGTCCTCACAGCTTTCGAATGATAGAGCCTGAGAGGACGGGAATATGTAAGGATCCTTCCCAGAGATAGCAAGATGGCCGCCGTCTAACCCACTGGCAGTGCATTTGATGTGGAAGGATAGCAACTCTACGTATGTAAGTAACGTAACGAATGGCTGTGAGATCCAGTGCAGTGAGAGAAATACATACAACCCTAGACCCTTGGGGAAGTCTCGAGCCGGATATCAGTGTTAACCTGGCTTGTATGAACAGCGGGAACTAATTAAATGCTCTACTGAGAAATTTTGGCCTGTTTGTTTTTGAAAGTCGGCAACTTCGAGACGTACGTCCGCGCTGAAGCCTTTTGTAACCAAAAGCCAACATCGCCAAGTTTGCTACGAGCCACAACGAGTTTAAACGGCTTGAATGACGGAAGAGCTGTTCGAATAATTACTTTAGCTTTGTTTTATGAAATTTTATCATGCAATCAGTGAATCAGTGTGATGACAAAACGACAGGATTTGACTCCGAATCGCGGATCTTGATGACGAGAAAGGCTAGATAAGCACTGGAATTTAGAAAACGTTCAAATAGCAACCAATCACTCGAGAGGGTTCTGAGAGGGTGCTTATACTGTGATCATAAAATATCATATTTTGAACCAGTCAGCAAAAAATTATGCACCGGATGCTTGTCGCAATCGGAAATAGAAAGTCGGCAAGCCTTCGAGTCCGCGGCCCGCTACGCGAAGTGATCAGTCCAAGATCTCGCCTTACTATTAGACTTGCCGGCTATGTGAGCGTCCCGCCGCCGGATCGAACGGATGTTCTGGGCTCACAGGTTTTTAATTAAGCATGAATAAGACGCCTGAATTTCAGTGATGAAGTTCAATTGGATTGCATAGCAACATGGCACGGGATTATGAAAAGATGTTGGTTTCTCATCATCATCTTCTTATCTATTCTTCTTACTCTACAAATCAAGTTCTACAATATCAACTCTGGTTACTAGCATCACTGATTGGAATGTAAACACCATCAGGCAGCTACCCTGAATTCGAGCACCGCAGAGTCAGCAAGATCATATGCTTTTTCCAGCCTAAGACCGACAGCAGACCTGCAAAAGTAGCGTGGTTAGCAACATCGAAACAAACCAGGGACAGGCTGTTGAGAAAAGCCGATACAAATGACTTACCCCAGCGCAATCGATTCGTCGAGCGTTCTCTCCTTCGCATTATGCACAAGCCACATCATCATATCCTGATGATACGCATGGTTCCCAAAGTTAGGCGACAATCCTTCGGGTGCAACATTTAGGCCAAATAATTTCGCGTCGGCGTCGCGCCCGATAGGGGTCAAAACGGTGCCATCTATTCGCAATCCAAACGAACGGGCCATCTCAGGTTGAACAGAACAACTAAGAAAGCAAGGACGTACGGATCAACAACCGACTGTGAGGACCCATGGCCTTTCTGACATTAGTCAGGATGATCGCAGCCTCAGCGTCGGGCCAGTCGTGAATGATATTGCGAAGCTAAACGAGTGGCAGAACGATGGACCGTCTTCACTCCGAACGAAACAGAGGGAATAGATACTGACATAGTACACATCTAAGCCCTGGACAGGAGTTTCTTGGAGGAAATTGAGCGGGACAAATTCGACTTGGTTGTTTTGCAGCACTTCCGGTGAATTCTTGGCCCAGACCTGTTGTTATATAGAAACGTCAGTTCTTCATCCTCATTACATATACTTGACACGACGGCATATTGTGATGTGCATTGTAAGAAGAAAAAGAAAAGCTCACATCCTTTGCCCGATCTACAACCTCGGGCAAGTCTTGATGAGTGATTTTCAGGTGTGGGTGCATTATTGCGAGAGGCTGAGAAATTGCCCCAATACCTCCACCCACATCGCAAACGGTCTTCACTTCCTTCCATGGATAGTCTGAAAGGAAAATGTTGACAATCAAGAGAAAAACGAGAGGACTATTCACTTACAATTCAAAACGGAGAGAGAACCCTTGGATACTGAGATCATTGCACGGTTGTAGTTCTACTCAACCATGAGACACATCGATGTGATGATGACTTTCGAAGATCTTACCTCCCGCCTCTCGGCCTAAACATACCACGACGTCAGCAAACGAATGTGACGCCCGGAGAGAAATGAAATATAAGAGCCTTCGAGGAGCGACTCACGTCTTGATTCAGCAAGCCAAAATAACCACCCTCTATGCCCTTCTTTTTGAGCGCATAGATAAGGGGTGACTTCTCCGGGTGATAACTAGCGGCATACTCTGGGTCCGTCATCGTATCGTAAAGTACAACAGCACCTTGTGAAACATCTTCAGCCCACAACCTAGAGCTAGCACCGCTATTAGAACTCGAGAGTGTGACAAGAGAGACACGGTTGTTGGCAAAGACGTTTAGTTCCACTGGAACAGAATGTAAATTAAGAAACGTGAGATGTACATCTGCTAGGAGGAAATGAATACTTACCTTCGATGAAGCACCCCTTTGAAGCAAGGAAACGAAGAACGCGGGCAAGCTTCCCCTTCTCCAAATCGACTAGATTGGAAAGTTCGTCGACGTGCAGACCATTTGGATATTTCTCCAATGCATCCGCGACCTTTGAACGGACTACGACGTGCATGCAAGCCCATTCCATAGGAATCGCAAACTGGAAAGAACGATAAGTCGGTTCCGCGGACTCCTTTGCGAATCTACTACTCACGTTACCCGTAGTCTGCTGCGGGGGCACCAATGACGCGCAAAGCTGCTGGCAGGAACCTACGAGCAGTCTGACTGCTTTCTTCAGCGCAACAGTATCGGTTGCGGAATCTACGGGGTGGGATGTCTTGGTGTATATGGTAGGGACTTCGTTACCATCCTTCTTGTACTCGGCGATCGCCTGGTGGGCCGCCTTCTTGATTATCTCGAGGAGAGCTTCGAGCTGATCTTCGCCTGACATCGTTAACACTGGTTGCTAGAAGGAAGGTGATAGTTACGGAACTACGAACCATCACACCTGGTCTGCTTTTAAGCTCACTCTGATAGATTACCCACGGACTGCGCGTTAGACGGTCTCATTGTGGTTAGCATCTAGGAACGAAAATCGGTTTAATATTACGGAACTTCCTGTTCACTGCACGAGAAACCATAGCGTTGCAAGTGGCGAATGTTTACAACATGTGTTTAGTAGTCATCCACGAATATGAATTTGCGCCGGTGGCGCATCTGGAAGGCACATGGGCGCTGCCGCGCAAGAGGGGATGCAATTAATGCAGCCAAAAAAAGATCTAACACAAAGAGTGTGGCTGTGTCGCGACAGTGATGGATGCAATTCCCAGACCGTGCACAAGACCGGATACAAATGCGTAATCGACTCGGTGTCGTAACAAACGTTATCATGCAATCAGTGACGTTGGGGACGTAGCCTTGTGGGAGGCCACTCCATTGATTTGAAAGCTGTGACGCGATCCCGCGGAGATGAGGCAAGATACCGAAGGCATATATTATCAAACGATGCCAGAGAACATTTACTTCACCGTCCTTTCTACACTCTTCGTTGATCAGGACCTACTACAATGTCAGGTGAAGCTCAGCTTGAAGCGCTTCTCGAGATAATCAACACGTCGGCTCGCCAAGCTATCGCCGAATACAAGAAGGATGGTAACGAAGTCCCCACCATCTACTCCAAGACATCCCACCCCATGGATTTTGCAACCGATACCGTTGCGCTGAGGAACGCAATGAAACTGTTCGAAGGTGCCTTCCAGCAACTTTCCGCAGCATTGACACCGCCGCAGTATACAATCAATAACGTGAGTACTGGTGGATCAGTGGAAAGACGGAAAGGGTGGCTAAGCTATTTTTTCCATCATTACAGTATTCAGTCCCTACTGAATGGGCCTGCATGGACGTCGTCGTTCGTGCAAAGGTCACAGATGCACTAGAGAAGTATCCAAATGGTCTGCACGTTGATGAGCTTTCCAAATTGGTCAATTTGGAGAAGGGGAAGCTTGCTCGGGTGCTCCGTCTCCTTGCGTCCAAGGGGTGCTTCATTGAGGGTAGGTATATACTAGTATGCCATCTCGCGCCCCAATTAACATCCCATTCCAGTCGAACGAAATACCTTTTCCAATAATCGTGTTTCGCTCGTTACACTCTCGGGTTCCGACAGCGGCGCTTTCTCGAGAGTGCTGGTGGAGGATATGTCCCGAGGTGCAATAGCATTATTCGAAACGTTGACTGAACCAGAGTATGCGACCAGCTATCATCCGGAGATGGCGCCCCTCATCTATGCACTCCGAAAGAAGGGCATCGAGGGTAACTACTTTGATTTGTTGAAGAATGATGTGGGTTATTTTCCTTGGACGGTACCCCATCACTGAGTATGGTATCCGTTGGCTGATCATGTGGTATCTTCAGGCAGAGAAGCGAGAGGTCAGGATCCCTCGCTGTATGATCTGGCAGTACCAGTGAATGTCTGATACAATCGAGTAGAACTTTCATCGCGCTATGATTGGGGGTAATCGTGCGCTGGGATCTCGCTCCGTTCTGCACTGTAAGTTGGTAGTTCACTCGCTGTCCATGTGGTTATCAATGTAATCACTCCAGATTATCCATGGAACGAGGTCAATACAATTTGCGATGTCGGCTCCGGCGTTGGGGCAATTTCGCGACCTCTCGCAAAAGCGTACCCGCACCTGAAAATCACTTGTCAAGACTTGCCAGAGGTTATACCTCGAGCAAAAGATGTGAGTATTTTCCTTTCTCCTCACATATCGTAAGACGCCCCGATGAGGAATATGTAACGATAATTATGTGCTAACCTTGCCGCACAATAGGTCTGGGCCAAAGAAGCACCCGAGGCGCTGCAGAACAATCAGGTTGAATTCGTTGCTCTCAACTTCCTTGAAGAGAGTCCTGTTCATGGTCAAGACGTGTACTACGTATGTGTCTGTTCCCACTGTTTCGTCTGGACATCGGACAGAACTTGGTTGCACCGTTTGCTTAGCTTCGTAACATCATTCATGACTGGCCCGATGCCGAGGCTGCAGCCATCCTGACGAACGTCAGAAAGGCCATGGCTCCTCATAGTCGTTTGCTGATTCGTAAGTCCTTGATCGACTTTTTGTTCCGTTGGACCTAGGACTTGGCTCAGATTTCCCTACTCTGGAATAGATGGAACCTTGTTACCCCCTACCACCCGCGATCCCAACGCCAAAGTGTCATCGTTTGGGCTACACGTCACACCGGACCCGTTGTTACCCAACCTCGGGAACCGGGCGTATCAACAAGACATGGCCATGTGGTTTATGCATAACGCTAAGGAGAGGACGCTCGAGGAATCGATTGCGTTGGGGTGGGTCGTTCGGCTCGCTTCTTCCTGTTTGACTTGCATCGTTTCTGATGAGGACACTGCAGATCTTCGGTCGGCCTGCAGTTGGAGAAAGCATACGATCTTTCCGACACTGCGGTGCTCGAATTCAGGATTACATCCGCATGATGGGTGAAGCACAAAAGCTATACACAACCTATACACAACCTCTCCAGTCTCCCGTTGCTGATCCAACCTGATGTACATTTACGAACCATTGTAGGAACTTCACCCGATGTATATATGAAGCTTTACTAAGAATTACAACTATGGTACGGCTCTAAGTGATATCACGACAACGCGGCGCAATCGCATCCCGCGACCGCACTGAACCAAAAAGTCTAAGGGTGGTGATCAAGGGTGCCTGGAAACGGAGTCCATCTGACTCGCTTTCTTTGCGTCTCTAACTGGTTGACTCTGCTTGCGTCGCAACATCGGAATGCTCAGCCGACGAAGCAGGCAGCTTGGGCATGCTCCCATACAATCCACGGGAAGCAGTAGTGGTTGACCTGAGCGAGGATCCTGCGCCAGCGTTCTCGACGATGCGCCACTAGAAATAGAGTTAAAGAGCGTCACGGCGTTGAATCTGCCCGACTTGAAGTTGCTGTGTCTGAGGAACTTTGCTTGGTCGTATTAGCACGGGACTTGAGGATGTCCGACTTGGGAGAATCAGTAACATCAGGGCGACGTAGGAGCCCAGACGCGGAAGAGGCGGTTCGTGGAGCTGGCACTTTGCCAACAAAATCGAGACTCAGGCGCCGAGGAATGACTGGTCGCAATCGATTCGTCGAGCGTTCTCTCCTTTGCATTATATACAATCCACATCAACAGACCCTGATGGTACGCACGGTTCCCAAAGTTAGGCGACAATCCTTCGGGTGCAATATTTATGCCAAATAATTTCGCGTCGGCGTCGCGGTTAAAACGGTGCCATCATCCAAACGAACGGAACGAGGAAAGCAAGGACGAACGGATTAACAACCGACTGTGAGGACCCATGGCTAAATTTTCTGACATTAGTCAGGATGGCCGCTATACAAACCAACAAAAGATGTTGTGAGAACTCGACGGACGGCTTGGACGAACCTTCCTTGCTAGCTTTCACCTTATCCACATGGGACTCAGACAGCTCCGAGTCCCTGAGTTCGTTCTTTCTTTCAGGTACTGTGGGTAACGTACATGGAACGAACTTGAGTGAGGAAAAGTTGGTCGTCTCCGCCTACGGCATCAGTTCCATCTCCAACCCATCCAACCCATCCAAGTCACTTTTTCCTTCTCCATGCTCCTCCATTTTGTCCCTAATCTTGTTTATATCCCATGCCTTGATATGGCAAACTGAATCGGAAATCCCGTTCCAAACGTGATACGATATTTTTTCCGGAGTTGGGTGTGGCCTCGAAGATGAAGATGAAGATTCCGTACTTGCTCTCACTAGTCCAGATGGGCTTAGCATCACTGAGGCCGTAATCTGTTTTCAGTGCGTTCTTGAGCTTGCCAGGTTCATCACCCCAGTAGAAATCCCAGTCCGTATTGTTGTCGGTCCAACCATAAGGAGGGCAAGCATTGCCAATGCCTTTTATCGGAGACTCCGAAGAAGATGACGTATCCGACGCTGATGGAAATTGGGTGCCTGTTAGAGTACAGCCCGTCTTGTTTGTCCGACCATCAGGAAGGCCAGCATTGATGTTTGTATCGGAACAGAAGAGGACGACATGGCAAATGCAGATGGGAGTTAGTGATCTGTCAGAATAGAAGAGCCAATTGATGGGGTTGACAGGACAGCGCCGTGAGTATAAGTGGACGCACTGAAAATTTACCGATTTGCTGGTGTTGAGAGGGGGCTGTTGGTGATAGCAGATCCGAGATCCTAGTAGACCTTGGCCTTTTGTATTGCGATGAAAATTGCAGTGAAAGCCCTTCCTAGTTTGGCAAATATTGCCAAACCGGTAGTAACTTAGCCAAAATAGGATGTTATCAAGTAGTAGCCCGTAGGGCGTACGGAAGTAATTGTTTGGCATCGACCGTGAGCGAACGCAAGGCAAGACCCGTGTAGGATCGATGTAGATATACAGGGAAGAGGGTCGACGATCACGAACTTATGATTTTTTGCATTGCACAGATGTAGCTTTTTGGTCTGTATTTTGAACATTTGTCTCTATAGTACTTTGTAAACTGTGGATGTGCGGTTTCTCTTTCAGATCCCCTCATATAGTTTTAGTAGTCGTAAAAAACCAGCGCCCTTGCTTCAATAGATTCCCTAAAAGGTGCTCCCTCGGGGGTTTTCGGGTCTTGGAACCCAGTGTGTGGACTGACCATGGCCACACTCCCGTCTTGCACGGAATCGAAGCTAGACATAGTAACCTCGTCAGAACTTTCTTTTTATCAAAGGAAAAAGGGAGATGGCGTACCATTTAATCAAAACAAATTCATCCGGCTCCATTCCCCTCATGTACTTCCACTCGTGTGCCTCGTTAAACTTGACGGAATACGTTTCTCCCTCTCGATCAGGGTAAATGAGCGCAACGGGTATCAAGTCCTTCTTCACATCGACACTGCGGAAGTCGCAAAGGGCGAGCGGCCAATCGAGAGCAACATTCGAGATAGGACGCCAGAGGTTGATAATCTGAAAACGCCGTTTGAGCAAAGCGGGCGCATCCGAAGGGGGGAGGTGGCGATGAACGCGGGCGATGGATGAGGCTGTCGTCTGGTCTACATGTACAAGAGATACCGGCTGACGGTTCTGGGGGCCGTCATCGGATTGTCCAGGTCGATTTCGGCGGATGGCTAGCATTCATAGAGTTAGCAATACCATCGCAGAGAGACAAAACAAAAAACTCACTGTGGTCAAAGATAACAACGCTGCGCGCCCCAGTGATCTTCTTGATAAGCTCGACACACTCAGGGTAGTACTCTGCTTCGATCTCTTTATCGTCCAGGAAGCGAGTGTGCTTCGAACCCTCCCTTCCAAACTGGAATCCGGCATTGTCGAGTTTGTACTTGTCCTCCGACCCACGGACATTCTCGATTTTGACAACACGCGACTCTTCTGTCCAGTTACGACTGTGTTTTCCTGTAGTACTGTCGGCATTGATATGGTTGTACGGCCGCGATCCATCAACAGATGAGAGGAAATAGTTGAGTGAACCGGTCGTCGAATAATTGCTTGAAGACATGATCGCAGGTTGTGAGAAGTTGTCAAGTGGGCGAATGACTCAGAGAGGCTGTATCCGACAATATATATGCGTATTCCTGTGGTCATGAGACTCTGTCAGTTATTAATGGGAGCTTGCATGCTTCTTATCTGGCTGCCGGCTTATAAATTTCGTGCTGAAGATGACTTGATGGGAAACAGGTATTTACAGAGTCTCTGTGTGGTCAGCTAAACCTGTGGCAGCGACCTGCGATACGACGAGAACAATATGCTCACCATCATACTCGGTATGTTCGCCGCATGCAAATATGCCTCGCAACTTCAACTGAAAAAGCAGCGAGCTCAGCAAACTAGCTTTGGAAGATATTCAAAGCTGAGCGCTGAACGTTGGAAGGCGGACTTTTTCAGTTTGTGAAGCATTTCTGATCGATATTTACATGCCGTTATCCGCCGACGTCGAGTCTCGGGACAAGGGAGAGCATTGCTTATGTAACCGAAGTAAGAATCAATTCTACTTGAACTTCAAATTACTACTACAGCCTCTTAGTAAGACTCTTACTACTAGTCTCCCGTAGGCAGACCAGGAAGACAGTCGTTCCTTCTTTTAGGACAACTTACATGAGTTGACTCACTTTATGTATATCCTGATGCTGACGGGTCCGATGCAACCGCACTTCCAAGCAAGAGTGTGGAACTTGGTAAAATCATGTATTTCGCACGTCTGCCCATCGCTTCCGACTCCGGTACTTACTTAGAAGCCAACTTGCCGACATATTTTTTGGCCCATCGCACCATCGAGGAATTCTGATTGAGTCGGACGGTTTGACGAAAAGCTTTTACTCAACATCATGCAAGTTGTCATTATGATTTGTGAGTCCAACTCCCTAGGCCTGTGCTGAGTTGTGTACTAGTACCGTGACTGGAACCTAGTAAAAGGACACATCAGCCTAGTTCTGTCTTGCCTTCCTCTGACGCTCCAGTCACTCAGCGCTCAACATTCAACATTCAACAACCACCACTCCTTACAATTTGCTCGCATGCGTGTTCTTTCTTTCTTTTCCGCCTTTCTCTGCCAGACTGTCAGACTCACTTCTACTCCTGTTGAAACCACCTGAAATTCTATCGTTTCTGGCCTTAGCATCGCCCTGACCTGTGTAATTATTCTATCATAAACGGTTTGGATGATTAGGTGCGTTGACCAATCAAACGGGAACAAATCAGTGATATATTTTCGCATAAACACTGGCAGTCGATTGAGTTCGATCTCTAATCGAGGACTTGTCGGTCATACTATGTTATATAAAGTTGCCGTCGCTACCGACGTCTAGGCCCTTTGGTTAAGAGGGTGGCCGTTTAAGTTCTGACTCTTATCGGTGCGAACTTTTTGTCCCACGGGTACCGGTTCACCGTCCCGGACAACTTAGACGTTTACAAGGTTGCTCCTTATGGACCTTATCGCAGTGTTCAAAACACACATTCCATTCTTTATCCACAACTCGTTTAATAGGCGTTGCACCATGATATCTCACTTCGAGCGCTTGACTGGCGCTGGGAGGTGTGGCACTCAAACATTTTGCTTGGCAAAATGATCCAGATGATTCCATTCAACTAGAACCCACACTGGGTGAGTTTCGGAGCCAATTGCAGCTTGGAACTCACGTCTAGAATTAGCATCACTCAGTACTCCAAGTGGCAGTCACGTCCACAGACTTGTGAGACAAAACCAGCGAATAAAGACAAGTCACTTTCCGTCCTCTTGGATGTCGTGTGGTTATGTTTCCCATTCCTGGGATTTCATATGTATCATTCGAGCATTCATGCTGACTCGAATGTCGCCCTTGAGTAACTGGCAGTGCAACAGTTCTCCGGATGTCAGTTTTCCGTGTATTTTTTGTAAGGAAGCCACTCGTATTTACTCAGTGCGACTTCACGCGGTCCCTCCGGTTGTTCACCAGGCTAGAGTTTAAAGTCTGAGGGGCAGTGATTTTCTCAGTACTACTCCTCCTTTTTCTCTTCCACTTGCATACCAACGATGTCCGGTGAAGCCCAACTCGAAGCCCTCCTCGAGATAATCAACTCGTCTGCTCGCCAAGCCATTGCCGAATACAAGAAAGGTGGCAACGAAGTCCCTACGATCCACTCCAAGGACCATCACCCCATTGACTTCGCAAATGACTCCCTTGCACTGAAGAAAGCTGTGAGGCTGCTCGAGGGTGCCTCCCAGCAGCTATGTGCGTCATTGGCTCCGCCGCAGCACACACTCATGAACGTGAGTCGCACGTCAGAGACCCTGATTTATGGATTGACTGAGCGATTTTTTCCCGTCATTCAAGATCTCGATGACTTTCGAGTGGGCGTGTGTGGGCGTCGTTCTTCGTGCAAAGGTCGCAGATGCCCTAGCGAACTATCCGAAGGGCCTCCATGTCGACGAACTTTCCAAGCTGGTTAATTTGGAGAAGGGAAAACTGACTCGCGTACTTCGTCTCCTTGCGACCAAGGGGTGTTTCACTGAAGGTAAGGAATCATTCCCTCTTTTCTTCCTGCCTAGCATTGTCATGTCTCATATTTTGTTACTCGTCTCCAACTTCAGTCGCACCAAACACCTTTGCCAACAACCGCATCTCGCTCAGCACACTTTCGTCTTCCTATACGGGTGCTCTTGCACGGATTGAGGTGGAGGATGTCTCTGAAGGTGCAGGTGCATTGTACGAAACGATGACACAACCGGAGTATGCGACAAGTTATCACCCGGAGAAAGCACCCATGATCTATGCATTGAAGAAGAAGGGTTTCAACGGCGGTTTCTTCGAGTGGATGAAGCAGGATGTGAGTCTTTTGTTTTCCCCTGATGCTGTGACTCTGGGAGCGGTGCCTGATTTTTCTTTTTCACCTTGTGGTATTCTTAGGCCGAGAGACGGGAGGTCAGCAATTCATCCATCTCTTTATGGATTTATTTCTCACATGCTGGAGTAGAATTATCACAGAGCTATGATGGGACTTAGTCATATCATGGGTTCTCTTTCCATTTTGAACCGTAAGTGTTAGTTCCCTTATTTTGGTCCTGTGGTTGACATCATCACTTTGCAGACTATCCATGGAATGAGGTGAAGACTGTTTGCGATGTCGGAGCCAGTATTGGGACAGTTTCCCTGCCCCTTACGAAAATGTACCCACACTTGAAGATTATTGATCAAGACTTGCCCGAGGTCTTGGTTCAGGCAAAGGAGGTGAGGAGACTTTCCTTTACGTTGTATATCGCAAGACGGCTGTTCTCATGACAAAAACACAGGTCTGGGCCAGGGATGCACCTGAAGCACTGCAGAACAAGCAAGTTGAATTCGTTCCCCTCAACTTTTTCGAAGAAAGTCCTGTCCCAGGCCAAGACGTGTACTACGTACGTGTCAAAAAAATTCCCCTTCAGACTGAAAAACACAACTTGGTATCAGCTCCGTAACATCATTCACGATTGGCCTGACGCTGAAGCTGCGATGATCCTGAGGAGCGTCAAAAACGCTTTGGGCCCGCACAGTCGATTGCTGATCCGTGCGTCCATGCATCATGCATGTCCTTCCATCTGCCTGACCTGATTTCTCGTGCTGGAAATAGACGACTACGTTTTGACCCCTGCCAGCCGCACTCCCAATGCGAACTCGTATGGCGCAGATATTGCCCCCGAACCGTTGTTGCCCAACTTTGGAAATGGGAACAACCGGATGTATCAACAAGACATGAACATGTTTATTATACACAATGCGAAAGAGAGGACCCTGGACGATTCAATTGCTTTAGGGTGAGTTGTTGGCCTTGCTTCTTCTTCCTTTCCATGTTCCTGTTTGGGTTGGGATTGCTGACGATGGACTTTTTGCAGAGCCGCAGCAGGACTGCGGTTGGAGAAGGTGTATGATCTTGCAGAGTCCGCGGTGCTCGAGTTTAGATTGGCCTAATAAAGATAACGACTTATTCTACGTGCGTGTATTTGCAAGATGCTCATCTGCTTTGAAGAGCCTTTGCTTACTACTCGTCAACAACAGTATGTCGGTTTGCGTCATATTGTTGTACGCGATCATATCCATGTAATACCATATCGCATCTGTAGTCACTATAGAATGGATACCTTGGGCCCTCAACGGGCTGGTAAAGAGTTGGGCGTGTTTTTCTTTCATCGTCGACGTGCTTTAGCGTGGAAATGGTGTCGCTGCGCGCATTCTCATACAAAATTTGAGACGAGTCATACCTGAGACTCACTAAGTCGAGTGAGTGGGGCTCAGACGGTGTTACACAAGTTGATCTGGACACGGGATACCAGTGATAGAAATTCTTCGAGGGAAAGTACGTTCAAGCAACCTTGTAATATTAGAGAGAATAACAGAGCGATCATCTTCCTATTTTCAGCGGTAGATGTGCCGGGTCAAGTAAAGGATAGCGGGATATGTGAGATCTCGTCTATTGACTTAGGATCGTGCGGACAAAAGATTCATAGTTGATGTTGCCATCACTGCAAGACACGTCAGACCAGGGTGTGCAAGAAAACATCGCGACGTACCTTCCGGTCTGTACACCTTTGAGCAATTCATCCACCTCCTCCTCCGTCATCTTCTCCCCCAGTTGCGTCAGCACATATCTGAGCTCTCCGACGCCAATGAAACCATTTCCCTCCTTATCGAACACTTGGAAACCCCGAATGAACTCCTCTATAATGACCGTCAGCCAGCGTTCTTAGATCGGAGCACGGAAATCCCCCAACCTGGCGTTCCTGCAGGCTTGAAGCCGTCTGGTCGATTGAGGATGTTCAAGAACGTTTTGTAGTCCACTTCTCGCGGCGCAGAAGCGACGATCTCTGAGACCTCTGCTTGCGTTGGGTTCTGTCCGAGCGCACGAATGAGATCGCCCAGCGTTTCCCTCGGTACGGCGCCGGTGCCTTTCTTGTCGAAGAGGGCAAAGGCTTCCTTGTATTCTGTGTCGAGAGCGGTCAATCAAGACGATCCGAGAAAAGGATGTAGGATTCGAACCCGAGTTGTCGCTCTGCATTGGTACTTGATGGTATTTATATATATGTAACTTGGTAGAGTCCACCGGCTGCCAGAAGGCTCAAGCGCTGTCTGACACTGCCACCGGGGGTGTCTTAGACTCTTGCCAAGTACCACTACCACTACCACTACCACTACACGGTTACCGCGATACTTGTCAACCCCGCGTGCTCTGTTCTTTCCCGACTTTCCAAGGGACTGATATAGTTATGTATCTGACGTGCAAGTTGATAGGCTTCTTCGAATTCGCCGTCTGTTCGTACGCAATATTCTCGTTTAGAAGTGCTAACTTCGGTCAGAAGAAATCATCGAGGCCCGGCCTCTGGGTGCTGTACGCATATATAATAAATGCCGCTGGAAGATGATGGTGCCCTCGACGCCCATTTCCAGTCTGAACACCGTTCAACCGCCGTCGCCACCATGTCCGCGTTGATTTCACACACGCTGCGGTCAGGCAGAAACCGGAGTGGTAGGCTGTTCCTTCAAGACAATGCTCAACGACCGAGCGCGATGGCTTTCGCACCTGCCCGGAAGTTCAAGGTTGGTATTATCATTCGAAGCTGAGCTTGAGAAAGGACGACAAGATGATTCTCAGGTTACCAGGTGGATCGTACGCTGAACTCACGTCCTTGTCCTCGGCGAAATTTTCATAATCATGATTAGGAAATCTGCGCACTGGAAAAATATCTCTCCCCGCTATCATATCCCCGTTGCCACGATACCCCCGGTATCGTTCTCACCAAGCCTTGACCAGAAGCCGCAGAATCTCCACCCTAAGGTGTTCCATCTATTGTCCGTAAGCCTATGCGAGGTCGGCCATTTTCCATTTGCTGGATCGAAGCAAGTCTCCCGTAGGAGACCTTATAATTAGGCAGGAAGACAGTCGTTCATTCTCTGGATCGAAGTGCTCCTCACACTTATAACCAGAAGTCCCAAGATTAGAGACACGCGTCTCTCAGCGCCCACACGCTTCCTTGGGGATACTAAGCGAGTTGGTGTACCCAGTGGGTGGCCACTTGCTGAATACATGTACATGCACTTGAGAGAACGCCAAGTATTCATCCCATCCTTGTTACGAAGACGCGGAAAGGTGAACCGTTACCTCGGTTTCTCCGACTTCCATTGGTGGGAACGAGACTACTGTATATGTCCTCGTCACATCCACGCCAACGTTGACTTCGATCATACGTTGATCCATCCATGGCCAGCGACCCGGTGGGACATTGGATCGTTTTCAATTCCCGTGTCAAGGACGCGCACGGCCTTGTAACATAAAAATACCGTATGACCTGTAGACATAACCCGTCCGTCGGCAAATCTACATGTCCCCTGGTCACATCTACATAGCCTTGGGACAACACGACGCTCTACGCGTCACTCGTTTCGATCACGCTCTCACCTGATCGCGCTCGGCATACTCCGAGCGCACCCTAC